>CABHPP010131102.1:21973-40871 GCA_902168425.1 Peromyscus attwateri
TGTGTGTGTGTGTGTGTGTGTGTGTGTGTGTGTGTGTGTGTGTGTGTGCAGATATTTCTATAGTATATTGACCTGAGGCCTTTTGGTATATAACTAAGAATGATACAGTGAGTAATATGGGAGTTCTTTCCAACCATTTCATGAATTTCCACACTGAATTCCTTAGTTGCTGCATAAAAATCCATTCCCACCAGCGGTGAATTAGTTTTCCTCATTCCTGATGCCTTCATCAGCATTTTTTAATCACTTGTTTTCTTGATGAGATCCAATCTCAAAGTAGTTTTAATTTAAATTTACCCTATGGCATATCGAACAGTTCTTCAAGTCTTTACTGACTATTTCCATTTCTTTTACTTAGAACTGCTGTTAAATTTTTACAGTTCTTTGTATATCCTAGATATGGATCCTCTGTCAGATATGTAGTTGACAAAGATTATTTTTTCCAGTTCTGTATGTTCTTTCCACTGCCATGATTGTCTCCTATCTGAGAAGGAGCTTTTCAATGCCTTGTCATCCCATTAGTTGGTTTTTGGGATGGACTTATCTCGTGTTGGAGACTGTACAGAATCCCCTGTGTGTGCCTGCATCTTTAGGTGCTTCCCTTTAGCACTTCCCAGGTCTTATGCTAAGGTCTTTGACCTCAGAACCATCTGTTAAGGAGGCTTTTGCTTGTGCAGTGTATGTTTTTGACAAATTTGTCAAAAATTAGTGAAGTCTAACTGTATAGTTTGATTTCTGTCTTTTGTCCTCATCACTTGTTCTGTGTGTACGTTTTGTGACATGTTATGCTGTTGCTGTGGTTCTGTCACCTAATTTATTATCAAGTGTTGTGATATCCCAAGCATTGCACTTACACTAAGGGTTGCTTCACCTATCTGGAGTCTGTTCTGCTTTCACTTGAACTTTGTAACTATTTATTCTAGATCTCTGAGGCATAGAATTAGGACTTTGATGGTGGTTATATTGAGTGTGTAGATTAACTGTGTCAACATAACCCTTTTCAGAATATTCATTTTACCAATCCAAATCCATGACCTTGATAATTCTTCACATGCTCTAGTGTCTTCAATTTGTTTTTCTTCTTAGTTAGTCCTATTACTGATTTTTTTTTTAGTGTGAATGGGAGTTTCCCTTTCATTTATTTCATTATGTGAGTTTATTATTCACACATAGAAAAGCTACTAATTTTATAAGTTGATGTTGTGGCCTGCTACTCTATTGAAGGGTATATTGGGTCTAGGAGTGTCCTGGTAGAATGTTTAGATTCTTTAATGTACAGGGTCATGTCATGTACAAATAAGAATAACTTGATTTCCTCCTTCCCTCTTTTAAATCCACTTTATTTTATTCTCTTGATGCTCTAGCAAAGGATATGAACATTATACCAAATAAGAATGTAGAGAGTTGTTACCCTTCTCTCATACAAGGATCTAGAGGAAATGATTTTAGGTTTTAATATAGAATAATATTGACTATGGGTTTAGTATTTATAGCCTTAATTGTGTTGAGGTATGTTTTTTTCTATTCCTAGTTTCTTTAGCATTTTTATCCTTAAGGAGCATTGAATTTTGTTGAGTATCTTTAAATCATTGAGCACTGATAAAAATGATCATTGATTTCTGTCCTTAACTCTATTTTGTCCTGAATTATACTTGTTGATTTGTATAGATTGAACCAACCTTGCATTTCTCAAATGAAACCAAATTGGTCATGGTATGTGATCTTATCAATGGTGTTCTTTAAATTTGAAGAATTATATTGCGAAAATTTGCATCTATATTCATCAAAGAAATTCACTTCTAGTTTTCTTTGTTTGGTCTTTTCCATTTCTTGTTTTTTTTTTCCCCATTTTCCATTTCAGAGTAATGCCAGCTTTGTAAGGTGAGCTTGGTAAAGTTCTGTTCCTTTGTGTTTTATGGGACAGTTTGAGGAGCATTGGTGTTAGCTCTTCTTTAAATGCTTACAACAATTCAGTGTTGAATCCATCAGGTCTTGCATCTTTCTTCACTGGGAAACTTTTTATCACTGCTTAAATGTTGTGAAATATTGCTTTAACTATGTAAAGATGTGTTGCATTTGTTTAATTATGCAAAAATGTATTGCTGTTTTACCTTGCCTACTTAAGGCACCTGATTGGTCTAATTAAAAGTTGAATGGCCAATAGCAAGGGAGGAGATATAGGCAGGGCTTCCAGGCAGAGAGAGTAAATAGGAGGAATTATGCTTGAGGAAGAAAGAAAGGCGAAGAAAGAAAAAAAGAGACACCAAGGAGATGCCAGGGACCAGACAGACAGACAAGGAGGAAGCAGGAAAGTACGACATACAGAATGAAAGAAAGGTAAAAATCCCTGAGGCAAAGCATAGATGAATAGAAACAGGTTAAACTGGGTTAAAAGAGCTAGTGGGACAAGCCTAAGATAGGGCCAAGCATTCATAAATATTTAAGTCTCCATGTCTTTATTTGGGAGCTGGTTGGTGGCCCAAAGAAAATTTCAATTATACTTTATCTTTGTCACTATTTATGTTATTTATATATTCTTGGTTTAATTTTGGTAGGTCATATTTGTCTAGGAAAGTACCCTTTTTTTTCTAGATTTTCCATGGGATGGAGTGAAGATTATATATTTTGAATGGTCTGAGAACAGGATACTGAAATCATCCACTCTTGTTGTATGAGGGTGTATTTGATATTTTATGTCTATTATTGTTTGTTTATGAACTTTGAAGTGCTGATGCTTGATGCATATATTTTCACAATTGTTATATCTTCCTGATGAATGGCTCTATTTATTAATACGTAGTGGTCTTTGCTATCTCTTGAGAATAATTTTGGCTTGAAGTCTACGATACCAGCTATCAAAATAGCTGGAGTAGATTATGTTTAGTTTCTGCTCATTTGAAAGCTTGGCATCCAGCCTTGGACTTTCATTTTATGGATGTCTTTACCAGTGGGTATGTTTCTTAGAGACACCATATGGTTGGATACAGCTTTATAATCCAGTCAGACATTGTGAGTCTATTAGTGGGTTGAAGCATTTACACTTAAGTTTATTATTGACATATTATTTGTTAATTCTTGTTGAATTTTTTTTTCTAGTGGTGTAGACTACTATTCTCCACTTACTTTCCTGTCAGTATCAGACTTGATTGGCTTTTGAGAGCTGATGGATTACTTCTTTGCTGTCCCTTTTATTTGTTCTAGATTTTTCTTTCCTGGGCTCTTGTGATTGACACTATCATTATTCTCTGCATATTATATTCATTTAAGACTTCACCATGCTGCTTTGTGTTCATATGCTTCCCTTGAATTTTCCTGCCAATTAAAAAAAAACTAGCTTTGTTGGATATCCCCATCTTAGCTGACAGTTATTTACTCTCTGCGTTTGAATTTTAGGCTGTCAACCAGAGATCTGACCCTATACTGATAATTGTGCCTATGTTAGTGAATTGATATTTTCCTCTTATAGCCTTAGTGGTGTGTGTGTGTGTGTGTGTGTGTGTGTGTGTGTGTGTGTGTGATGCATGCGTACAGACATGTGTGTATCTTTATGCACGATGTTTGGTTTTAGGTGTATGTTCATGTGTGTACATGTATGTGGGTATCCATGCACAGTGTACCCATATGTGTAAATACAAAAAGTCACTCTTGTGATTCCCCAGTTACCTTTCTCTTGGTTTTCTTTGATTGGCCTGGTGTTCTGCAATTAGGATCCACCTCCCTAGTCCTGGGATTACAAGTGTAAGTCACCATGCCTTTATTTTGTTAATGTGAGTTCTGAGGACAACTGAGCTAGCCCTTCCACCCCTTGTAGTTTGAATATTGTTTCCTTATTGTACTTTTGCCCTCCACCTGCAATGCCTCACAAGTTTCTCTTGTTATACCTCATGAAGAGATTCCCTGGTCCTGTCTCTGAGTTTCCAAATTCCTGTCATGTTTGACTGTCTCTTTCTAGTTCAGGCAACTTTCTAACCTAGTTTTATCAAATTTCTTATGTCTTTTGTGTTTACCTCAGCATTTTCTTCTAGCCTATTGCCTTGATAATATCTGGAGTTCTTGGATATTGTCATTTTTCTTTTCTTTATCTGTTACTGAAGTGTAACACGAATCTTAAAAGGTCTTATTAATTAAAACGAACCTGGAGCCAGGTATTGGGGTGAATGCTGGAAGATCAGAGAAGCAGAATAAGCCACAGCTAACCTCGCCTCGACAACTTCTCAGCTGATCCTGTTTCCTCAGACTGGAAGCCCCTGAGTCTTCATTCGAATGGATCTCAGCTGAACTGCTGCTAAAAGCCTAAAAGCTTAACCAGGCTCTAGTTCCTGGTCTTCATACCTTATATACCTTTCTGCTTCCTGCCATCACTTCCTAGGATTAAAGGTGTGTGTCACCATGCTTGGCTGTTTCCAGTGTGGCTTTGGACTCACAGAGATCCAGATGGATCTCTGCCTCCAGAATGCCAGGATTAAAGGCATGTGTGTCACCATTTTCTGGCCTCTATGTCTGTCTAGTGGCTGTTCTGTTCTCTGACCCCAGATAAGTTTATTAGGGTGCACGATATATTGGGGAACAGAGTATCACCACACTAAAGGCCATGGCTCATCTGAAGTCTGAGCCTCTCTTGCAGACATCTGTCACTCATTAGGTGCCTTCTCTTCCTGGTCTCTTTGCTCACATTCCAACTCTTTTTACTTGCTTGTGGCTTCACAAATTCAGTAGTTAATCATGGTGGCCTCTTATCTGCACACAGGCTTTCCCTAATGCCTTACTGCTGTGTGTATCTGCAACATGTACTCAAAATTTAGGCACCGTGTTATGGAGCTAGTGGAAATGCAGGACCTTTAATATGTGGGATCACTGAAAGGCGCTGTATTATGGGTAGTATACCATAAGGTTAATGTGCCTCTATGACCATCATGATGTGCCCCACAGACCCAAGCATCAGGAAATCTGCCGTGGACTGAACCTTCTAAACCTGAGCCAAAGTCAACCTTTTGTCTTTTTAAGCTGATTACCATAAGTTTTTGATACAGTAATGGATAGCTAATTGACACACTCCTTTTGTAATGTTATCTGGCAAAATTCCAGTCTCCACCTCCTCTGCCTTGTAACCAGGAATCCAGAGAGGACTGAAGAAAGGCACACAGCCATCTGGCCTAGTTTCGTTCTAAAGGCATGCTGATTCATTTCCAGTGAGTACATGTGGCTGCCGCTTGTCTTCATACTCAGCTATATTTCCTTCTTTCCCCAGACATGCAGCAAGACCATGAGACATGTTTCCTTCTTCCTGAAGTAATACTTCTCATTTTTTTCTTGTACTGATAGAATTGGTTACGAGGATGTTCAAGTACTTCGTCCACCCTACCTCCCTCAGCACCCTGCATTTCACACTGCACCATCATCTGCCTTGCTGTCTGTTTTCTCAATACCCTTTACAGCTCCCTGCTCATCTTCTCAAAATCTAAATTTTGAAATGTCAGAGAGTTCAAATCTCTGACTACTATTTTCTCCCTGCACTTACTTCTCACTTGCAAAGTGACATTCAGGCTCACGACTTTAAATACTACTTGTATGTCGATAACTGTCAAGTATGGAGGTCCATATTTCTAGCGTCATTTCAAGGTTAACATGAAAAGACTATATCCTGAACTCTTTTGTGTCTTTAAATCACTTCTCTGAGAATGTTCTCGAGAAGTTAGCCTGTGAGCTTCTCAGGTCTGGGTGTTCTGTCATCCTTGGTCACTCTGTATGAAATTTCATCTCACATCCCATAATATTCCATTATCAAAACCCAATGGCTTCTTCACTTTTGTAACCTCCCCAGTATTACTCCACCTGTCAAGGTCTCCACTGTAATTTCCCTCTTCATTGATGCCTGCCATCCTCCTCCTTAGTGGGTCCTCCATCCCTTCAGTCCGTTCTCAGTGCAAATGCCAGGGGGCTTCTGCTGCAGGTGGCCATGTCGTGTTGTCTCTCTGCTCAAAATGTCCCAATGCCTTTTCATTTCACCATGAAGTGACAGCCACAGTTCTGAAGATGGGTCAAATCGCATGTGCATCACCTCCTCCTTTTACCCAATGCTGCCATCTCCACTCTTCCACCACCAGCTGTACTGCTGTTCAGTTGACTAAAGCTTTAGGCAGGCTTTGTCATTTCTATAGCCACAGTCCCCTCTTCCAAGAGTGCTCTTCCCTTAGTCACAAGCTTCGCTTGGCCCTTCCATCCTTCAGTGTTCCAGTCACATTCCCCTTTGTCAGAAAAAAAGGGTTAGGCGAATCTTCTCTCTTCTATGCTCCCTTTCTTCTTACTCTACTGTGGTTTTCTGTGTGAACCCTGTAATTTGACATTCTTCCATTTTTTAATATATCCCTCCACTGGCTTACTCAGGGACTGTGTCTTTACTGTTTCTCTGAATGAAGACAAGGACATTATCGCATTGGTATATTCCTGGAAGTTGACAGGCTGAGTGGCAAGAGCTCCAGCTGCAGCAAACCAGTTATTGAATGGCTGGAAAGATAGAATATCGCATATATAAACCATAATTCATGCAAGCAGAATAGCTAACACTGTCTAGAGAATACACATGTGAAAAGTAAAGACATTGGGTTTATTGAATCTTAGAAGCAATACGCTCAAGAGTGGAATGGGCTCATGGCACCTAGTGAGACTCAGAGAGCTACCACAGAAATGACAGTGGTGGTGGAGATGCCAACTTCAATAATGATAACAGATTATGCTTTATGAAATACTATGTGCAGAATGCTTTTATGTCTAACTTTGACTTTAGTCCTTAAAAGACTCTCAAGGCAAGACTGTACTCAGCATTTTGCTGATGAGAAAACTGAAAATTAACAGGTGGTTCCCTTAGGTAGCATTCTGCAATCTGCAATTAGTGGAACAGTACCTATGCCCACACACTACCCTCCAAATGAAAATAGTCATGGATGTCCAAGGACCAGGGAGTTCCAAAAAGGAGATGGCAAAACATAGTCAAGATAAACAGAAACTCAAATAATGGGCCAGAGTTAGTGTATAATTCATAATTCCTAGGAAGTTACATTTAAACTCAGCCTGTTAATATCTTGATAAAGGTCATTCAATTGATTCTCCTTCACCGTAACTTACGGTACCTATACAGACAGAGGATATTCAGGCTTATTATTTTGAACACAGCCATAGCAGTTCATCACAAAGATCTGCATGCTTTGGGGAGACAGCTTAAAATTCTAGTAACAGAAAGCCTTCTAAAGCTTGACATGCATGCTTATGAAACTCCCCGCCAGGAAATGGCTGTTCCACCGTGCAGATGCATCCAGCACTATAATTGGGGCTGTGTTTATGTGAGGAGAAGCACATGAATCTGGAGAAACTGAACAAGACAGTTCTCTGCTCTTTCTCCAAACAGTCCCAGGGTTGTCATACATACCTCCTGCTGTTTAGTGATTTACAAAGATCAACAGGCTTTCACCTTTCATCTTCACCATAGCCCTGTGGGAATAAGCTTCAAGAAGTCTTTGATGTATGTTTCTCCAAATCTTAATCTATAATGAGAAAGATTCAAAATAAATGTCTGCATTAGAAAATGTGAGAGTAGAAATGAGAAATATTAATTGATTTTGCTGTTTTCATGCTGCTAAAGGTGGTTGAGGCAGGAATTAATGTGTATCATCATATTTTGGTGCTGGAGCAATTCTCAGGCTGTCACAGTTGCCTTAGCCAGAAGATACATAGTTTCAGGGCTGGAGAGATGGCTCAGAGGTTAGGAGCACTTACTGTACTTCTGAAGGACCAGAGTTTGGTTCCCAGCACCCATGCCCAGCAGCTCACAAGTACTAGTAACTCAAGCCCTAGGGAAACAGCGCCCTCTTTTGGCCTCCAGCAATACATGGACTCAGGCACATACTCACATACAGACACATAGACACAAATAAAAAAAATAAATTTGAAAATAGAAATTGTAGCTGAAAGTTTTCCTGTGTCCCACCCAGCCCTGCAGCCGCTCAGACCCAAATAAACACACACAGGCTTATATTATTTTTAAACTATGGCCATAGCAGGCTTCTTGCTAGCTAGCTCTCATATCTTAAATTAACCCATTTCTATAAATCTATACTTTGCCATGTGGCTTGTGGCTTACCGGTATGTTTACATCTTGCTTCTCCTGGCGATGGCTAGCAGTGTCTGCCTTGCCTCTTCTTTCCCTTCCTGTCTCTCTGTTTGGATTTCCTGTCTGCCTCTAAGCTGCCTTGCCATAGGTCAAATGGCTTTGTTTATCAACCAATCAGAGCAGCATACATTCACAGCATACAGAAAGATATTCCCCCATCACTTCCCCTTTCCTGTCTAAACACAAGGAAGGTTTTATCTTTAACCTTGTAAAATTACATATAACAAAACAGTTATCAAGCAAGAATTACAGTTACAATATCTAGTTTATTTGTATGTGGCAAAATTAAAGAAAATATTCTGTCATCTATCCTATATTTGTGAGTCTAAAGTTTCATATCTAATTTATCTTTTATCATAACTAAGGAAAATTATACTTATAACTATCTAGTCTTCAACTACATCAAAGAACTCAGAAGCATATAATATTACCTAAGTAAACAGGAAGAGCATTGTAAGCAACTTCCAGAAATCTAGAATGACAGAGACAGCTGGCTGCCTGGACAGTCACCCAAAGTTCCTCTGCAATGCTGGGACATCGATCTTCAGCCTATAGGCCTTGAATTTCTCAGTTGCTTTTCCCTGTGTCCTACAGAATGTCTGGTAGTCGCCCCTGCAAAGCAGGAACCTGAAGGACCATTTTGCCTTGTTTTGGCAAATTCAGTGGTCATTTTTCCATTGGTCCTGCATGTCCAGTCAAAACAACATTTTGTCAAGCAGTCCAGGCAAGAGCAATTTCTTGCCCAAATGGCCAGTTCTGCCAAGAAGAAGATAAACTCTATATGAAGTGTCTTCGATGACCATCCTCCTCTCTGAAGTAAATCGGAGCTGCCAGGAGCAGATGTGTCTCACTGTCCATAAAGTTTAAGTTTTTAAAACATTTTAAATACCATATTCTGTAGGTCTTTGAAGTGTTTGAAGATTACCTACCTAATTGAAATATACCTATGTATACCTAGAAAACTTAACTAACATGACTATAAGTTTGATTATCATAGATGATTAATTATTAATCTGTATTTCTTAATTATACATTACAATTTTAAATGAGTTGTATAAACATAATACCTTAAACAAGAGTAGAAATGTATATATATATAGCATAACAAAATTGACTTTAAATTTCTATCAATAAACTAAAATCCATAGTAATGTAAAACATTTTAAGAAAGTTGTTGCTCTTTAAAAGTAGATTCAATAATATACATTTCTATCCTATCATATCTGTATCATACATTTCTATATCATATCCTCCTTT
This sequence comes from Peromyscus attwateri, assembly GCA_902168425.1. NCBI lineage: Eukaryota > Metazoa > Chordata > Mammalia > Rodentia > Cricetidae > Peromyscus > Peromyscus attwateri. The sequence goes on from CABHPP010131102.1 coordinate 31,395, forward strand.
TTTCTTTTAGAAAGAGATTGACTATGACCAATAACAATTTGTAACCAACCCCCTAAACAAAGACAAACATTCATAATCCAATTTTTTTGGGGGGGATGTGGGCATAGTTTCTCATACTGCTTCCTGCTGGATGGGGGCACTGGCACTGGGATCCTGAGAAAATTAATAATTATAGCTAAATCTTGGCTGTAGTAGTCTGTGAGGCTGTATTGTCTGAGCCAGTTGCTTTGAAGCTGTTTTGGATGTTGGATCATCTGGGCCATGGTGTCACTGGAGACCTTTTAGGGAGTCTTGGTTGATCAAACTGGAAGCAATCCACAGGTTCTCATCTTCTGTGGAAACAAAAGAAGAACCTCTTTTCCAAAGCAATATATCCTTAGACACAAATTTTGAAGTCAAGATATTATATAAGTATATATATATATATATATATATATATATATATATACTTGACTCAGCAGCCTTTACAATCAAATGTCTTTCTGCAGTTAAAAATCCCAAAGACAACACAATCCAGATTCTTGTGTAATATCCATCTTTATAGTACTTTTATTGCCTCTTTAAAGACTTTTTTTTAAACTTTCTATTTCTTTATATAACTGTCTATATTCTTTTTCCTCTCTCTTTCAAGCCTATGTACATTTTTACACACATTGTAAACTGTTTAGGCTTTATCCCATCTGAATCCGTCTTAATGGCAGCTTTGGCTGCTGGCTCCACCCACCTCAGCTTTCCAACATGGTGGAACTACATTTACCATCAGCTCTGGGGGGAACCATGCTCATGGTTGATTCTGTGAAGCAGTGGGTCCATGCCTCCATCCAACAGTGTATAGCCCAGAAACCTCTTTTTTTTCCCCCCTGTACTAGCAAAAGCTAAATCCACCACACAGTGTGCTGTGTGGCTTAGAGATGCTACTGTGTACTTCTGCGGGAATCCGTCATGCTGCAGACCAAGCCCACACACTGCTGTGAACCCATCATACTGTAGCTCGTGGCTTGCATGAGAAACACAACTAGGAAGCTACTTTTAGCTCCATTTTAGAATCTTATTTTTTTTTCCTGGAGAAACGCTCTGGCTACAAGGAATGTCTAATATATTGAAGAATTTAGAGTCTAGAGTCAGGCTTTATGGGTTTCTGTGTGAACATAGACAAGGTACTTAATTAATTTCACAAAGACTTGACATTTTCATTTGTATAAAACAGAACATTTATCTCAAAACTATAATCCTGAAGACTGACCAAGGTGACACACAGGTTCTCAGCACCAGCCACAGCACAGGTGTTTCATATGTGTTAACTGTGACTAATATCATTAGCATGAGATTCTAGGCACATTCACATGATACTGTCAACTAGCTGAAATGGATTTGGCCATAACTTGGCACAAGTATTCCTTTCTCTAAAATCTGCCATCAAAGTTTTCACAGTGTTGTATTTCCCACATGCCGCCTGAACTTCCCCAAGTCAACAGCATTTCTCTTGGTCAGTATTTTTCGTTTGAAGCAGGACTTTATGTAAGCCTACCATAAAGTAGTATATTTAATACAATTTAAAATAAATGTATTAATGATTAATAATTAAAATTATTTGCAGAGGTGAAAATGGACACACATGGATATTGTCATTAATGTTTAAGTTAGGTACATCACTTACTTGGGAGGTCCACAGCATATAAAGAGCCTTTAAGGAGACAAGAAAATGGAATTGTGTATAGTATGTACTTCTGTTCTCACCAGTTTTTTAAAGTGCTTGCTTCTCTTCTCTCGTGGGTAATTAATACTACCCCTCCTTTCACCTGCCCACACTGAAGGCAAGAAAAGCCAGGGAAATGCAGCCAACCTTTACCGTGTTCGTCATTGCACTGAGAATGTTTGGACTGTGTTCTGTGTGTTTGATACAGTCAGGTAAAGAGGAAAGAAAAGTAAAAATCAACAAGGAAACTATGAACAGACATTTGATGCTGCAGTGACCTGGCCACTGAAATGTGATATGAAGGAAATGCTGACATGCCAGGTCCCCCTGATGACTGGAGTCTTTGCTCACTAAATGAGATATTGTGGTACAACAGAGTAAGACAATGGTCATGTCTGGTACAGTGTAGATGTTCAACTAATGTTTAATGAAGCTAAAAAAGGGAGCCTTTGCATAAACAACTATATTACAGTTCTCCAGCATTACAAAATGAGATGATAGGGACATCCCTAGAGCAATGCAGACAATAATATTTTCTACTTCAAATATCTGATGTAATATTTAATGCACAAAAAATATGCTTTTCTCAAATGTTTATCTTTTGAAAAATATGCAAGTGATTCCAAAATTTCTATCATGACAAACAGTGACACTGTCTCCTTTTGTTATCCATGGGAGACTGGATTTTCCTAGCATGGGTGACCTCTGGGATGCTTCAGTTCTTTATATAAAAGGCACAGCATTGGCATATTAACTCTACACATGCTCCTTTAAATTAATTCTGGATTATATATGATACCTAGTGCAGTATAAATTATCCACAACTAGTTAGAATTTTTATTTGGGAGCAAGAATAACCAAAAGAGTTTGTATATATTCAGTGTAGATGCATATTACAAAAACATTTATTTATTCATTCATTTATTTATTATTTTTATGTGTATAAATGTTTTCCCTGCATATTTGTATGTGCACATGTGTGTTCAGTGCATACCTAGGCTAGAAGAGGGTATCAGTTCCCCTGGAACTGAGGTTACAGACAGCTATGAACCACCACGTGGATACTGGGAATTGTACCCAGGGCCTCTGCAAGAGTGGTAAGTGATCTTAAGCCCCGAGCCATCTCTCCATCCCCAGTAGAAACATTTTTTCAAAAGCTTTTGATGTGTGCTTTGTTGAATCTGGATGCAGAACCTGGTGCCTCAGAGGGTCATTGTGTACCATGCCTGTCTGGGTGAAATGTTCTCAGGCATAAAAAGTGTGGGTTTCAGAACCCACATAAGCAGCAGATACCCTCTAACAGACTATAGCAACTCACATTCTGACAGTGATGGAACTTGTCTTTATAGCATTTCAAATGTGGCAACATGGTAGAAGCATAGTATGTTTTGATATTCTTTTAGTTTTCCTTTGTGTGGCTGCTAATGAGAAATAGCCTGGCATTTTGATTTGATTTGATTTTTCTCCTGTGAGGAAGATGTTTAGAGCTATCCCTGTGTCTCTTCCTTGGCACAGAACCTTTTTTTAGGTTCGCCGCCACACTAGGTAATGGGTACAGTAAGTGTGTTTCCTGTGTTGCATGTGTCCTTTACTGTTGTTTATTAGCTCATTTTCTGAGATTATATTTGGGATTTTTCAACATTGCATGCAAGGACTGAATAATAAAATATTCAGGTTTCAATTCCATGTTTACATTTTTCTTAAAGATTTCTCCTTAACCCCAGGGCTACATAGCTATTTATTTATTTTTCTAAAATTATGTTGCTTTTTGGTTTTAATATTTAAATATTTACTTCATATCAAATTTAATGTTATAAACTGAATTAGAGACCTAGTTTAGTTTGGGTGGAAAACTGTTAGTGTCATTTAATAAATTATCTGCTTTTCCTTAAGAGTACAGCTCCTCTATTCACATGCAAAGGTATTATAGATAATCTTCAGGGATCACTCCTGTAAAGTAACTGTTCAAGCAATTCATGTTTTTTGCTATATTCTTGAAGCATATTCTGTATCATAATTTTTAGTTATTCTTAGATAATTCCTCCATATTAACTAGTGTTTATCATTCCATCAGCTTCTAATATAAAAAGATTCCAACAAAATGGTATAAAATACATATGTTTTTATGGAACCTGACGTAATGATGATTTTATGATTTCTCCCATATTTTATAGATCAGACATGTTTATATTTTCCTCATTTCTATTGGGTAAACTCATTGATTTTTCATTAATTTTTTTGATAATTTTGTACAGTGTGTTTCAACCATATTCAACCCCCTCTTCTACTCTCTGTGCCCCCTTTACCATCCACACAGCTTTGTGTCCTTTGTTTAGAAACCTGCCCCTAGGAGCCTGCCCTTTTCTATAGGGAAAGGAGGGGGAGTGGATGGGGTGAGGTAGGCAGAGGGACTGGGAGGGGAAGAGGGAGGGGAAATTATGTTCAGGACGTAATATATGAGAGAAGAATTTTTTTAAAAAAACTATCAAGATAAATTTGAACCGACCAAGTGTTCCTATACACGGAGCCTTCCACTGGACTGTGGTCTGCTTATCAGAGGCACACTCCTAGAGAAAACTGACTCTCCCTCTCTCAGCACTGCTAATAGCTTCCTTGGCTGGGGGTGGGATTTGGTTCCTCCCTCCTCTCTTCATCAGGCTTGCATGGGTCCTGTGCAGGTTGCTGCTGCCTTGCTGTGACCTGCAGACACTCATTCCTGTATTCATGCACCACCTCTGGCTCTTCTGTCTTTCTGTTTCCTCAATGATCTCTGAGCCTTAGGAGGAGGAGGAACTGAGGTATATATTCCCATCGAAGGCTGGGCGTTCTGCTGTGCCTAATTTTCTGTGCTGTGGCCAGTTGTGGGTCTGTCTGCTAACCATCATTTATTGCCAATAGATTTATTCCATATTTGAATCCTATTCCAGATAATACAATTTTACTTTTTCTTCTGGTTTTTAATTTTCTTTACCACATCCATCATTGCTATATATTTTATCATTAAATAATTTCCATTTAAAAACTCTCTGTATAATATGTTCTGTTTTACATATTGCTAATTTAGAGAAACTCATTGATTTTTGCTCCATGAACATTGCACGGGACCTTGTAAGTGCATTGAACACAGGGTCTGGTAGCTTTACCGAGCACAGGACCTTGTGAGCTGTCAGAGGCAGATTTGCCTCATTTCCTTCTTACAATTTAGTTTTGACATGTATAATTAGTCAAGTTTAGGGAGCGTGTCTGCACGCTAAGCAGACCTGGCACCTGAGTTATTTGTGATTTCCTTGTAGTGAGAATACTCAAAACTGTAGCTTCTTTCCTCCTCCAGTCTGCAACTCTGATGATTTAAATGCATTGTTTTTTAAACCTTGGGAGTGCAGGATCTTAGCAGACATGTCTAAGCCTGGGCCATTGTTTCAATACATCAGAGGTCTGGTCGATCCTCTACAGACTGAGCATATCTTAGGAATAGGAATCTTCCTTGCTGTTGATGCCTCATTCAGCTTTTGACTTCTCCTTAAATTTCTTTTACTTATATGAGACATTTGCCAGGTATTTCTTTTATGAAGAAACCCGACATATATGTTATGGTCTACTTTTTCTACTTGATGGTGTCTAACAGTCATAAAGGTTGAACATTCTTTCCTTCAGTAAAAATAACTGCATTGTTTCAAAAATTAAATGTGATACTTTCCTTTTCTGAATGTCTAATTTTTCAGTTTCCTCTCTAAATGAGAACTGTTTGATCAGTGCTTTGCAGTAAAAACCCTCCATGGAGTTGTCTTCTGATTTCAATTCAGTGGGACTTAAGGCACTTTTTATTGTTTGGAAATTTCATACATGTGTATAATGTGTTTTGATGAAATCCGCAGCCACTCCCTCCTTTCTGGTTCATCCCACCCCAACCACTTGTATCTCCCAATTTCATGTGTTGTTTAAACCCACCAAGTGCTGCCTGTATGTAAATAGCTCAACTTAAGATATGATAGATTAAAAAATACATATATGAACTAGGAAGAAATATATGATATTTCAATTTTCTAGCTCCTAAATGACATATGCAGTTCCTTTAAATTATGAATCTAGGTAAAAAAAATCAGTTTTGATGGCATTATTATTATATCACATTTTTGATATGCTATTCACTAATTCACAGTCAGTTAAATTACCTTTCATTACCTCCACTGAAGATATTAGTAGAGAAGTGTATGTACACATATATACATGTACCTGTTATTTTTCCCTATACAGTGCACAACAATCCTTATTTGGGATACTGTTCTTTCTGCATTAGACTCCACAAGCAGCCTCTGATTTTGTGAGTTCATGCCACACAAATGAAAGAGCTCTGCATTTAGAGCAATAAGCATGTAAAAGTGGTCAGTTCACTTTCAGCTGCCTTTCATCCTGTTCCTAGGTCAAGGTTTCATCATATGTCTGATGCAGCCGCTAGTGCGTTTAAAGTTGTAGCTGCCCAGAAGGCCCCGCCATCTTTGCTTCATGGACTGGCTGTGGGCATGCAAGTAAATCCTTAGCTTACACTGAAACCAGAGTTGCATTGCTGCATGTTGGCAATCTGCACACCTCTTACTCATTTGGAGCAGTAGGTTGGCCCTGAAATGATACAGTTGAATTTGATTGGATAAGATTGTAACTTAAGTGATCCATCTTCCATCCACCCATCCACCACCCATCCACCACCCACCCATCCATCCATCCATCCATCCATCCATCCATTTGTCCATCCATCTGTTCATTAACTGATTCGTTCATATAAAAACCACTTGTTTTTGTCTAAGCTCATGCAGACATATGCCTGTGTATACTTGGGTGTGTATGAATTTTCAAATTCTAAATAACATCTATTCATTGGATTTTAAAATTAACTTTAAATTGATTTGATTAAAAGTCAAAGAAATCTGCATGTATGGGGGAGAAAAAGTATTTATGTTCTGAGTTTTTAATAAAAATGTGTTAGTATATTACATTGAGAACAAAATGAAATCGCAGAACCCAAACAGTTTTGATTAGAAAAAAGTGCCTGTTTGACAAAACTTCCATTCCTGTACTGTCTGCCAGAGCATGCAACAGATTTTTGAGTCATGGAAACTTCATGTTATGAGGCAAACTATTCTACACGAAACAGAGTTAGAAACCTGTTCACAGGTTACTTGCCCAATTAAGAAAAATACCCATACTAGAATGTGGATACTACCCGGGAATGGTGAGTTCAAAGCCAGCCTAATTTACATAGTGAGTTACAGGACAGTCAGAGCTACGTCATGAGATCCTGTCTTGAAAACAAATAAACAAACAAAGAATATGGATGTTATTTTTAACATCTGTGATGCACAAAATAATACTATGTGCACATTTTTGTTCTGTAAGTATGACATATTCTAACGAATTCTGCATACAAAGGTACAAAGACAGATTGGGTAGATGTCACATTTTGATGAAATTCACTCTTAAAATTATTAGTATACAAAAATACTTATTCTAATGATATTTCTAAAATTGGGTCAAATATTACACTAAAGATTTTGAAAGTTCTGTGTGCCTCAGGTTGGAGCCACATGGCTTCACCATGAAGAACATGGATGACTTCTGGGAACAGCAGTTGCTCTCTGAGGGAATACAGTCTCTGTGTGTGCAGATAACTCCAGGGCTGTGTGATGTGAAAACAACCCAGTTAGAAACATCATTGTCTTTACAGTAAGACTAAGGGAACCATTCAAACTTTGCATGAGTGTTCACCTGCAGGTGTATGTGTGCACCATGTGTGTTTCATGCTCACAGAGGCCAGAAAAAGGCACTGGACCCCTTGGAACTGGTGTTACAGATGGTTGTAAGCCACCATGTGGGTGCTGGAAATTGAACCTGGGTCCTCTTTAAGAGCAGCCAGTGCTTTTAACCACTGAGCCGTCTCTCCAGCCCCAGGATCTTGGTTTAAAGCAACTCTATTTTTTTTTTTTTAGTTTATTTCTTGATTATCAAGTCAGTGTCTGTGGAAAAGAAAAGATTATCTGTTGACAAATAAATTAGGAGTAAGGAAGGCTTTTCATCTAGTAAACACTTTCCATGGCCACCTATTTTAATATTTTAGAAAAAAGTCACAATGTCACAATTTATTTTATAGGGAGGATATTTTATTATAATGAGGTTAAGTTTTTTTCTTGATTTTTTTTTCTTTTTGGGGGAAAAAAGTCTGTCCTGCAAGGAAACATGACAAATGATTTATGATCCTGCCTCAGCACAGCTGCCCTGGGCTGATTGAAATTCAGAAGCTTTAAGAAATGAGCGTGCACCCACACCTCTGCTTTGTTCTCTCCCCAGGTGCCTCCCATTCTCCTTGATAAGCAGTTCTCTGAATTCACTCCAGACATTACACCTATCATCTTGGCCGCACATACAAATAATTATGAGATAATCAAACTTTTGGTCCAGAAAGGAGTCTCGGTGCCCAGACCCCACGAGGTCCGCTGTAATTGTGTCGAGTGTGTCTCCAGCTCAGATGTGGACAGCCTCAGGCACTCGAGGTCCAGGCTCAACATCTACAAGGCATTGGCCAGTCCCTCGCTCATCGCCCTGTCAAGTGAAGACCCTTTCCTCACCGCCTTTCAACTGAGCTGGGAGCTGCAGGAACTGAGCAAGGTGGAGAATGAATTCAAGTCGGAATACGAGGAGCTGTCTAGACAATGCAAACAATTTGCTAAGGACCTCCTAGATCAGACACGGAGTTCCAGAGAGCTGGAAATCATTCTTAATTACCGCGATGACAATAGTCTGATCGAAGAACAGAGTGGAAATGATCTTGCGAGGCTAAAATTAGCCATTAAGTACCGTCAAAAAGAGGTGAGTGTTGCCAGACATGATCCATCAATGAGATGGAATCTCATCCCTGACAACCCAGCGCTATGCCGAAGTTGTGTTACACTTAACAGCATTTTTATTCTCTTGTAAGTAGGTGGCATTTCATGTTGGCCAGATTCATAATTATCTCCACGCTGGAGAATAGTGGTAAGTGGTTCAATAACTGGAAGTTGCTTCTGGCATCTGCAAGAAAGCATGTATACTCACTTGTAATAAGATAGGAAGCTAACAAATTTTGGATTCCCCCAGACCAGAGGGAGAATTTTGACTCTATAACTTGTCAGTCTAGACTTTAGACTCTTGATGGTCACTCACAGAGCTTCTTGAGTTTCCTCATTTACTTAATAAAATTGATTTTATACTGTTCATATATTTGAAATATTTTACTTACAATTTCATAGGAGGACTAACATGTGGGTGGGTGTGAGGACTATTAATTATAAACTATTGCACTTAAATGTATTATTAGGAACTAATACAGAAAGAGTCTTTTGTTCAACAGTAAATGAATATATTGGGGCATTCTCCTGTTTGCTTACCTTCATGATCTGTCAGTAATAGGAGGCTGGAGAGTTAGTTTTAGGGAATAACTTTCCAATGGAATTTTGGTAGATTTTGATGTTTTCAGTGAAGAAATCTAAACCACTCACATCTATACATAGACCACTAATGTCTATACCTAGACCACTCACATCTGTACCTAAACCACTCACATCTGTATCTAGACCATTCACATCTGTACCTAGACCACTGACATCTGTATCAGTCACACTTTCTATTTGCATCCAATTCTCAAGATTTTTATTTTAAAGATTTATTTATTTATTATGTATCTAGTATCCTGTCTGCATGTATGCCTGCAGGCCAGAAGAAGGTACCAGATCTCATTACAGATGGCTGTAAGC
>CABHPP010131103.1:13883-36648 GCA_902168425.1 Peromyscus attwateri
CCATCTCCTCCAGGGCAAAGACTCCCCCGAGGATTGAGATCAACCTGGTGGACTCAGCCCAGGCAGGTCTAGGTGTCCACTTTTCCTTCTTCCTCTCTCACCAGCAAGTTCATTGTCTATTCTCTACAAAAGGGCTGCGTGGAACTGTGCTAGAACATTGGCTCCATTCACAGACCTTTCTGTCAGTGGGTATGGCCTGACTTCCCAACTCAGGTGTGATACTCAGAAAGCCATCTATAAAGCTCAACGTGGCTCAGACGTGAACATTTTTAAAGAGAACTTAAGTTTGACATTCTACTGTGGGTTAATCTGAAAAAAAAAAAAATAGCTGTAAGTGACAAACTTCACTTCCCCCTGTTATGAGAAAGCTCGTCAGCAAAAGTACAAAATTCAGGGCTACCTTTTTGCTTCCTGTCTCCAAAGATTTTCAAAATAAATGGAAAGACATACACAGAAGACTATATTGATAGACTCCAAGCACTTCGTAACCTGTGGATGATCTTATTAGTCATCCACTCAAGCACATATCTGTTACCTGTTGCTACATTTTGCAAATGTGTGCCTTTCACATTATCCAATGTTTTATGATCAAGTTTAATTCTTTAGTTGTTGTGTTTATTTTGAGACAAGGTCCCATGTAACTCAGACTTGTGTTTATTTTGAGACAAGGTCCCATGTAACTCAAACTTGCTTATGCGCACCCAAAGGTGACCTTGCACTTCCGATCCCCTGGTCTGTCAACCCACCTGGATTCTGCAGTGCCAGGGACTGAACTCAGAAGCTCATGCACACAAGACAGCACCCTATCCATTGAGCCATGTCTCCATTCCACAATGTTTCAGAAGGACACAGCAAGGCTGTCCCATCTTCCTAACAAATTGAAGCTAGCAATATCTTCTTATTGATTATAATTATTATTTTATTGATTACTATCTACAGGATATTAATTTATTTGTTGACTTTTATTCTAAATAGGAATTGTGCTCTTTGGACAATTGCTTGCTTACTAAAGAAAGCTCTGGGCAAGGATCACCCACAGAGCAAGCACATAAGTGCAACTGCTCGGAGCAAAGCCCTGAAATCCACCTTGAATTTTTGGTTTGTGTAAAAATTTTCAAAATTTCTATCTTCTTTAAAGAAATAAATTTAGGGGAAAAAGTGCTTTGCTGCAATGAATGCCATAATTTTTTTTTTAACCAACAATACCACTTCTCTGTATTTTCTGTTCCAGGTGCACGAAATTTGATTGTTCTCTCCTAACTGTCAAAGTTGATTCAGAGAGTGAACTGTCAGATGAAGTCATCTGGACTGGTTATCTTCAGGGGATGTCAAGATTATAAGTCAATGGCTTCTAAGTTCATATTTTAAAATAGAAAGCAAATTAAATAGACAGTGACCACATTTTCATGAGTAAGATAACCAGTATTAGTCATTTAAAATGTACAAGTGTAAAAGCTTTTGGTACAAAAATTTATTACTGCATTAGTATGTTCAAGTATAAGTCATAAAAAAACTAATATACTTTACGTAAATAAAACTTTAACGTAAATAAAAACTTGACAATAAATGCTGAGATGGGTAACCGTGTGGAAGAATAATTAAGTCCAAACCAGGGCAACTATCGTCATTTTCCTACAATGGCACTTTACTGAGCCCCATCAGTATGCTTAATACACATTAGAGTGCAGAACACAGTTATATAATGTGACTTGTATGTACATGTTTTCAGGGTTCACCATTTCGTACTAGATAACCAATGGGGGAGGGGGTGTCTTCCCAGGGAAAACTATCTCTCATGCTCTCAGCATCCCTTAGTTCCTTGTCTATGGTTGAGGCCCTGTGGGATTTCCCTCTGCATGTTAGCATGTCTGTTAGTGGCATCCCTGTTTACAGCTTGTTTAGGCAGGCACATTGTTGAGACTTCATGGGTGTAGCCTTCCCGGCTTTTCTAGGAGATGTAATCTCACAGCACACTTCCTGTTCCTCTGGTAGGTTATATTTATCTGTTTAGGGATAGTTAAGAAACTATATGACAACAATTAAAGAAGAAGAGGACATGAATTTGAGAGAGATCAGGAAGTACCTGGGAGTGGGTGGAGGGAGGAAAGGAGCAGGAAGAAATGACGTAATACTTTAATTTCAAGGTTTTTGACATGCACGAAGCAAAGCCTGGGGAGCTGACAGCAGAGTCTTCTGATTCTGAGCCATCCCAGTAATTACAGACTAATGGATTGAAAACCAGGAAATTTCCTTTACTGTTTCAGAATGAACAGCATTTAGACACAGAGCTCACAGAGAAAACTCATAGATCACAGACCTTTTACTCCTAAGAGACAACACAAAAGTGATAACATTTTTGATATGACATTCAAGCCACAATCCATGTAAGAGACAACTGATGTGCTAGAGTTCATTAAAATTCAAAATGTTTGTTATCCAAGAGATGCTGACAAGAGAGAGCGAAAAGACAAGCTATAGAATGAGAGAAAAAAAAATGTTCACGAGGCATACCTGATGGACTGCTATCCAATATAAAGAATTCTCAAAACTCATCAGACTTCAAAACAAAACCCTGATTTAAAAAGGAAACAAAGACATTAACAGTTCCCCCAGCAACTAAGATACGCAGATGAGAAAATAAGCTACAGGAAAAAAAAAACTCCACATGACAATATCATCAGGGAAATGCAAACTGGAACAAAGCATTACCACCACACACCTATTGACCTCTAAGAAAGGCCACATCAGTGACTCTGACAACACCAAATGTCGGCAGGGACATGGAGCAACAGGAATGCCTGTTCACCGCTGGTGGGAGTGGGAAGCACGGCAATGCTTTGGAAGACAGTGTGCCAGATTCTTAGGGAACTAAATATATTCTTACCGTAGGAGCCCGCGGTAATACTCCTCAGTGTTTACCACATAAGTTGAAAATGTTATGGCCACACAAGCACTTGCACATGGATGTTTATAGAAGTCTTATTCATAATTGCAACAACTTAGAAACATTACTATGTCCTCGCACATTAAGTAAATTGGGATAAATAACCTGGCTCACCCATAAAAATGAGGTATCATTTGGTCCAAAAATTAAATGAGCTATCAAGCCATGGAAAGATATGGAGCCAATTTAAATTAATATTATTAACTGAAAGAAGTCAGTCTAAAAAGGGTCCATATTGTATTATTATGATCCTACATAATAATAATTGTTATATATTATAGAAATATTGTTATAGTATTAATATTATAGACATATAATACATTATATAACATTCAGGAGAAGATAAAACTATAAAAAAAATCTATGGTTGTCAGATATGGGAGAGAAGGCTGATGAGGCAGAGCACAGGATTTTTAAGGCAGTGAAAGTACCCTAGACGATACTATAATACTGTTCTCTTACACATGTGATTAGTTGCTCCCCAATTTTTGCCACCATAAAAGTGGCGGTATACATATTTGTTTAGCCTCCTTTTACCTTCTTCTACTTCTGAAAATGAAATCATTGGTGTTAAACACTAATATATGTCAGGAAAGGAATTCAGTGATATCAATCAGTTCACATCCTCACCTCACCCCTGTACCTACCTCTTGGTTCCCTCACACTTTCAACACCAGACACTTCCTGCCTCTGCATGTCACTATCTGTTCTGTAATCTTCCACAGTGCCTCAAGCTTCTAGGAGATTAAAAATATTCATCAGACTGGGGATGCGGCTCACTGATAACATGCTTGCCCAGCATGCATGACGCCCTGGGTTCCTTCCTAAGCACTGGATTATCTAGGCATGGCGGTGCATGCCTACAAGCCTAGCACCCTAGAGGTGAAGGCAGGAGAATCAGAAATTAAAACTCATTCTCAGCTACATAGCAAGTTCAAGACTGGCCTGATTTGAGAAGAAAAATAAGAACAATTTTTTAGCAATGTTTTGGGTATTTGTTCTTAATATTTTCCATGATGAGAAGGCTTTAAAATGTTTCTCTTCCTCTACCTGTAGTCAGACTCCCAAGAGAAGGATTGCTGGGAAATATTATCTAAGTCATAAATATATGTATTATGATCATAAAATAGCCCATAGCTACTTGATAGGTGTTGCAAAATTGTGTTTCTGAGACATATTAATTTATATTCAAGTGTTCATTTTCAGATTATAGCACTTGATGCCATAATACAGAATCTTCTTGCCCTTTGGGGAGCTAGGGCTCAAGCTCAAGCGCATGCTTCACCCCTGACCACTGCCTCCAAGATCCATCATTTTAAAAAGATTTCCCATTATTTACTACTTTCAACAACAAAGTATCACATGGCAGTCTAATTAATTCTTACTAACGAAGGTAAAGGCTTTATTGTTTATCAATACCATTTTCTTGTTTGTCAAGAATTTGGTCAGATTCTTGGCTCATCTCTTTACTGAAAATTTTAAAGTGTGTGGTTTATCCTAGAGTAATAGCCGCAGATAATCTTTGACATACTTTTGGTACTTCTCTTTCTTCTCAAAGCTTAAAATTTTAAAGTACCTCAAAAGATTTCAAATGCTTTTTAGCCTTTTTCAAAATCAGCTTGCCATAGGGTGTGTCCTAATAACTAACTAAGCTTTTGAAGTGATCCATAGCCAACTGTTCACCCAAATACCACAAACTGACTTTCCCCATTTTCTCCCAGCTCCCTTAACATAAATTCTTAGGCATGAGACTATGTTGCTGGACGTTTTTTATTTTATTCATTTACTGCGCATGTTTTTAAAAGCAAGGCATACTTCTGTCAGTTTTGTCACGTGTTCTAATTTTAGGACAGGCAATTTCAGTAAATTTCATTGATAGAATTTTTCCCGTTCTTGCCTGTGGATATTATTCCATGTGAGTGTTGAAAAACTACAAGTATTAGAAAAGTCTGGTTACATTTTGTAAAAGTGTTATAATGTGAATGGGAAATTATTTCCCTACAGCTTTATACTTTGGGCTTGCTGGCCTGCTAATGGGCTACAACGGGCAGTCATTGCAATCCCGAGGGCTTTGATCTGGTCAGTGGATTAATCCCTCAGTGGATTCATAATTTGATGGCATGATCAGCAAGTGATGAAAAGTAGGAGGCGTGGCCTAAGTGCAGGAAGAGATGCCCTATGTGTCTCCTGCTCCTTCTACCCTGTAGCACTCGGCCACCACCATGAACTGAGCAGCTCTTCCCTCTTACTGCTATGACACTATCGTCACTGGCCAACAATCTACTAACGGTGGATGGAAACCCCGAAGCATTGAGCCACGATAGGTAGTTGTTCCTTTTCTGTTGCTTTTCTCAGGGACTTGTCACAACAATGAAAAGCCTAAACTATAAATGAATTGAACTGTATCAGCCTCTACAGAAAGTTGCTCATCACAGCATCATTTTAAGTTTTAGATCTCACAATTTCACCCATGAGATCTCACCTCATCCACACACTCACACTAGAATTCCTACACTTTTACAATTAAGCCAACATGGTTTTCTATTCATTTGAGATTGCCCATTATATTAAAACCTACTTCGGCAATTTCTTGCTGGCCAACTTTAATAAAGTGTGTAAACGCAGACATTTAACACATACATTACTCCCTTGTTCCTTTAATGTACAAACATTGTCATCTATGTATCAAAAGCCCTATGACTGAAATCTATTCTTAGTGATTTCCATTTAGAATAAGAAAACAGTACCAGTCTTACACTCAAAATAGTGAAGCAAATAGTACTATGCCTTCTACCCTCAAATCTGAGGCCAAAATATTAAAAGAGAAAAATGCAAAAGCTTGGAATGAGTCTATAGAGAATGGTTGCTATAGGAAATGTAAGCTGTAACATGTGCCAAGTAGATCTTCAGTCTGACATTTTTTTTTAAATGCCATTTCACTGTACACAGCTATCAGATTGATAAAATGGATGGGGATGTTTAGAAAGAGGACATACAGATGCAAAGCAGAAAACACACCCAAAAGGAGAAAGCAGTTGAAAACTTTTGAATCATTATGAACTTTAATCCTGGCACTGCTCTCTACATGTTGCCGGCTGGGCTGTGTGGTAATACTATAAAGCTGATATTCTTCACTATTTGAATTTCTAAAAGCTATAAACAGTGGCTCCATGTCAGTAGGTAGTGTTGGCTTGTGGAGTCATTTCTGAGCCATTTTTCCTCCTTCAGAAATTCAAGACCAGAAATAACTGCAAGAAAACTGCCTTTTCCTTCCACCAAAGCCTGTGGCCCTTCTGTGGCACACTGCATAGATGCCTCAGGGGATTCCCCAGTCCCCGGCCTTTCTGTACAAGTCCTCAACTCTAACAAGGTAATGGTCTTCTCAAAACATCAATGACAAGTGGCATAGTCCTCTATGTTGTCCACTATATTAAAAATTACTTGACTCTCTCACTGGGAAAATATAGTATTTATATAACTATCTGTTTTCCTATTCTATTGAATGAATATCTCAAGACTGAACATTTTAAGCAATATGAAAACCACAGAGGAAATATAAACACAAATAGGCACTCTCAGAGCACCAGGTGAACATCTTGCTCCAGGTCTTTGCAAGCAGCAAACAGGGGTGAGGGAATGACCTGATGACATTATGAGAAGCTTCTCAGTGAAGTGAAACATGTTTACCAAGGCGTAAAGTCAGTTTATGTGCATGGCCAATGGGGACAGAGCAGAAACTTGGGACCATTCCAAAGAGGGGAAATACAGACTGACTAACCAGGGACACACCTAGTGAGACTATCTTTGAGCAAACCTTCACAGAGGAAGAAAGAATGTTTTCATCGGAAGACTTCCAAGGCTGCAACCACAAGATGAGTAACTGGGAGGTTGCTAACTGATATCAGTAGCCAAATGATGTGTTCAGAGCACAGCAGGGCTATGGATATTCATGTAGTGACAACTATTTTACATTTTTAATATATATTATAATAGTCCGTATGAATACTAACCAACACTAAAGAAATGAGACAGATCATGGATATGATTCATAAAACTCAAAGAGCTTAAATCACTTAAGAACTGGTCAATATATTCATTAATTTAGAAAGAAAAAAACATTTTAAAGGGAGGGGTAGTTCCCATCTCATTACTAATAAAGCCAAGAAGAGAATGTGTATCTAAAATAAAAGTGTATGAACAGACAAGGAGGTGGTTCAGCTGATAAATGCCTACCTAAATGCAAGCATGAGGACCCCCCCCCTCCCGAGAGCAGATCCTTAGCACCCACATAAAAGCCGAGCATGGAAGCCTCATAATCCCAGCATTTGGGAGGCAGAGGTAAGGGGATCCATGGATCTCATTGTGCAACCAGCCACCAAGTTAATCAACTCCAGATTCAGTGACACATTCCATTTCAACCAAATAAGGTGGAGAGTGATCCTGGAGGGCACCCAATGTTGATAGCCTACATGTATATACACAAATGTACACACAAACACACACATAAACACACACACATGCATATACACAGAGAGAAATATATAAAAACACATACACACACAAATGTACGCAACACACACATATACATAGGCACGCACAAATGTATACAACACACACACAAATGTACACAAC
Organism: Peromyscus attwateri; assembly: GCA_902168425.1. Lineage (NCBI taxonomy): Eukaryota > Metazoa > Chordata > Mammalia > Rodentia > Cricetidae > Peromyscus > Peromyscus attwateri. Next base: position 21,460 of record CABHPP010131103.1, read on the forward strand.
ACAAACACAAATGCACACAACACATAAATACACATAATACACACAAATATACACAACACACACATACAGAGCAGTATCTTCAGCTTTCAGCTCACTAGATACCAAAGTCAAACTTGCTAGAACAAAGATTATTACCATGACCACGTTCATTCTAATCATCCATCAACCTGACACAGAAATGCTCGGGGAAGTGCTTGTTACTCAGATGTGCACCCTGTCTGAAACGTCAGCGCAGAGGTTGTCTGCAGTTTGGAGTCTGACATGCCAGTCTACTGTCAGTTGAGTGACAGCTGTAAGACGGTCCTCCAACTCCTGACTTGGATAGTTCAGAATGCCAGTTTAAAAAAAGAAAAGTGGTATTGAAGGATAAAGCTGCTGGAATTTCTAGATAAGACAGTAAGAATCTCACTAACGGTAAAAATTAATAAGGATGCTAAAAATGGAAATTTTATATATAGATATGTGCTTTATTAACAGCATAACCTATCACATATATGCATGTAGTTAAGTGTTGGTTGTCACTATTAGAGTAGAAGTTACATTTATTTTAATTTGTATTATTTTGGAGCAATTCAGAAGTTATTTCTATTCTAATTTGTCCTAGTTTGGGTCAAGACAGTATTTTCAATCAACTCTGGATATTCTTACTTGTAATGATATGCTCATCACTTCACCTGGGTATGGTTTTTAGGAATCATTTCAAATCACTCAGAGCCAGAGCTGTGCATAAGCTACAGTTAAATCCGGAAAGGGTGTCACAATAAACAGAGATCTGCATCCAGTCAAAGTTCAGAGACTAAGAGACTGTGGAGTCTCGGCCATGGATGGAACATCTATGTCATACCTCCTCCTCCCAGGGCTCTGGGGGCATCAAAGGGCCAGAAAGGTTGGACAAAGCCCAAGCGGAAATGCAACAGAGCAACTTCTCACATGGACTCACAACCGTTGTGACAGCATGCACAGGACCTGTGCAGGAGGAATCCAGACAAAATCCCAGCATGCAGTAGGGAGATGACCAGGAAGTTCCACCCCTCCTGAGGAACTAGTAGCAATTGGTGCTACTGGGAAAGGGAGAGTCAGTTTTCTTCAGGGATGCAGCACCTGAGAGGTTACCCATGCTCCACTAATCCTATACACACCACATGCTGGCGGCACATAGTGAACAAACTGTATTCAATGAAAAATATATATACATGAAATGGGAGGGTATAATGGGGGTGAGAGAAGAGGGCTTGGAGATGAGGAAATGGGGGGTAGAATTTCTCAAAACATGAACGCGTCTATGAAACTCAAACACAAAAAAGGAAGAGGTGCCACCGTCAGACATGTTTAGTCACATACCCTGAGCAATAGCTAATCGTTAGAAATATGTAACCCACAAAGAGACCTCTCTAAATAGATCATCTACTTAGGCTACATACTCCCATAAACCAAACAAAACTACATTTCATAGACACATTTTTGTAAAATGTCATCTAATTCCTCAAGATTGTGGAGCTTAGCATCATGGATAGCTACTTTTCTTCAAACTCTTATGTAGTCAGACTCAGAGATAGTAGATAAGGTAGTTTTCAGCTCAGATGCTTCTCAAATAAAGGCATTTTCTCTCCTCTGTCTTCTGAATACATGAGTAAACACTTAAATCATACAGTTTTCAAATCGAGATAATTTCTCCTCTACCATCCTTGAACAGACCATGCAGCCCAATTACATGAGTTTAAATATTACTCAACAAGGACTGTGAGCACACAGCTGAGGAGTCGAAATATCCTTTCAACTTCATGTATGGCCCTGGGGATGCTTTTCCTGGTATATATTAGGTAAAACTACATAAAGCTGACATTTCTGTAAATCACAACTGGTTTAATGCCAGTAACTTCATAAGGAGTGAATTAATGAATTATGATATTCTCAAACAAAGGAGTTTGGATAGCTGCTAACAAGGCTGGTTTTCATGGCCATCTTTCTAACAATTTGTAGCTATACCAAGTACCATAGTTTATGCCAACCTAACCTGGTGTTGAGCACAGCAGCTCCATGAATCAGGCAGATTAAATGCCCTGATCCCTGCTGTGCAGACGAGGAAAATAAGGCTCAAGCATTAAACCACTTGTAAATGTAAATAAAAATGTAAAAAAAAAAAAAAGTCACTTGTGTGAACATCCAAAAGTAATGGGCAAAGGAATCCAACCCTTTCACTTGGAATCTTTATTGCAAATAGCATCCTTCAAAGAGAGAAGCAAAAGCATCTAAGGGCAGCTTGTAGACCAGCATGATGGTACACACTGGGCTACCATCACCAAAAAGAAAGAAAACATGTAGGTTCTAGTAGTCCACTCCCAGAGTTCACATGTGGGCAGATTCCATAAATATCTACGTGATAAGAGTCTAGATTGGAATTATCGAGTGCTTTCAAAAAATGTGGGTGGGTACTCAAGTACATTCTTTTAATTTATTTGCCTACTTCTGCAACCCATACTTTCCTCCAGAATTTCACCCTTTCCCTCACAGGCCTTCTCTTATCCACAAAGGTCCCATATCTGGTTAACTGTACTATGCAGCCACTGGAGAGTCAAACACTTCACAAAGCCACCCATGTAGACCCTACACCATCAATCAGGGCACCAGCCTGGTGACTTCTGGTTACTACAGCCTGGAATGTCGCTAAATAAACAGTCAATGACTCAGATCGATTTAGGTAGTGTAATCACCCCCACTTAAACCTAAAGAAAAACTTGCCACATGTCTTACTAATGAAAAGGATCTTTTCTATTCATTTTAAATTAAGCCAGTTATATACAGTGTGGGCTATAGTCAGATATAATCACCCTCCTCCTCAACTGTCTGCCCATAAAGCAATAACAGACTCTTGCTTATTTACTAATTAAAAATACTATATATTTTACCAACACTATCTTTAGATACCAAGACCGATAACCCCTTCTCTACTGTCTCCTACCGTGAAGGTGTCAGCTTGCAGGGATCAAATCTCACTTTGGACCAAGGACACAAACCTGTGACTGTGGAGAGCATGCCTTAAATACTTACTCACACAACAGAACACCATTTTCTAGAGAGGCTCGAAAATCCTTTGTTTCAAAGGTCTTCTCAGTTACAGCCTGAAAGACAGATTTGGATATTAAGTAAATAGGGACAAGGAACAAGGTAAATTCACAATTTTATTGACTAATAAGATTTAATGTATTATCTGAATGATTTGCATGTATCCCAAAAGTCATTCCTTATAGGAAATTGTGTACTATACTGTGTTACAACCATGTTAGTGTGAATAAACACACAGAAACAATGAAATAAGCATTTCCTGTAGTGTAATTGTTTTATTGGATGACAAAAGTTACAGAGGCCATGAATTTGAAAAAGAGCAAGGGTAAATGGGATGGCTTAAAAGAAGGAATGGGAAGGGGGAGTGATGTAATTATACTATAACCTCAAAGGGAAAAAATATTTTTTAAAAACTAAATTTCCAATAAGTTTCCAAAGAGAAACTATGGATGATACAGTAAGAGTAAATATACACAATTTAAGATATAAACCTGAAATAGCATTCACAACTGTACATCATTTACTTCAATTCCATCCTTAAATTCCTCATTTCATTACATAGCTAAACAGCGGAGGGATGATTCTCAAACTTATTCATGAAGACACCCAATTTGTTGTTGTAAGCATTAGTTACTTTCATTGTATATGTGTGTGAGAGTGTGCGTATTGTGTGATGTGAGCATGGGACTTGTACACGATTGGGGGTATGTGGGGGTGCGCCTGTATATACACCTGCAGGCCAGGTGTTTCCTACTTTACCATGCTCTGCCTTCTTCCTTTGAGACAAGGTCTCTCCCTCGGGAGTGGAGCTGGGCTCATAGCCAGCAAGCCCCGTGATCCTCTTGTTGCCTCTTGTCTCTGCCACCACAGTGCTAAGGTCACAGTCCCACATGCAGCCACATCTAGCTTTTGACTTGGGTGCTAGGATCTGACCCCCCATCTTCATGCTGAGAAGCAAGCACTGTTACCTGCTGAGCCATTTCCTCAGTCCCGAGAGCTGTCTACTGCAGCACCCTAAGGAGATTTCTAAACCCTTCACAGAAAGACAAGATGAGACGAAATGGCAAATGCTTGGGATGGACAATTCCCAGCTGTCAGGCTGCCCATTGTTACCCCCAGCAATGGTCTTAGGGAAGCATCTAGGAAAAATAATAACTAGATTCAGTCTCTAGAGGAAGGACATGTTGGAATGGGTAGGGAGCTCCACAGGGGAGATGTGAAAGGCAGGAAAGGGGGAGATAACAATGGAGGAAAGCAATTTCAAAAGTAGCTCCTGTGCTCATGTTCTCAGCCCCAGGCTTGTGACAGCAGCTACTGCCTCCCCAGATAAGGATTTAGCACCTGGCAGCAGGAAACCTTGTCCTACCTGCCACTCTGGAGAAAAATACATTGCTGGAATCAGGAATTTGAAAGCCGTGAATCTTGCATCCCAGGTCGGCTAAAGGGATCAGGCACATGATGCAATAATATTCACCATATTCCACCTAACCCACTGCCACTGCTGCTGTCTTTGCAATTCTCCTAGAACTCTTAATTCTAGAATGTTCCATAATACCCAAGATTGTTACAGCCAGATAGTAGGCCTGGTAAGTTAGGTGATAAATTAACAGATATTTTTCTACTCAAAGTTAGAGCATGGTGATATGCATCTATATTCCATAAGACACACACACACACACACACACACACACACACACACACACACACACACACGGGGTGGGTAGAAGGGAGAGAGATTGACTTAGTTTCTCAGAAGTTGGTTTTATAAGAGTCTGGCCAGGCTGTGATATCCTCAAGCCCAGGAAGAAATAGAGGGTCCTTCTCTATCTACAGCAAACCACACAGCTGCATAAGTTGAACATGAGCCTGCTGCCGCCTCTGTTCCTGCTGGAAACACAGAACTGAAGATTAATAATAAAGAAGCAAGTAGCTCTTCTGTCTAGGAGCTCAGTCATAGAAGTAAAGACAGTATTTAAAAGCATAGTTTTTTTTTAAAAAAAAAAACAAAAACAAAAAAACCTGTCTAGACAGAATGATGTACTCCTTGGAGAATTACCTTGAGTGGCCCACCCAAGGATTAGCTCAAATAACCTGTGCAACCAACTCCAGAATTTCCCCATGAACGTATCAGAAACAAACTCATAGTGAGGGTGGACCCAAGTATGGAAAACACAGACAGCTAATTCTTCAGGAATCTCCTATCCATAGTCAAAGAGCAAGACCCAGAAATGCCCAACACAGTCAGAGTCACTATCTCTATTCTAAGCAAAGCCCTCGGGAGCACTCATAAAGGATAGCCATGACATTCTCAAGCCATCTAGATGAAAAATGGTGATCTAGAAAAAAGGCTATGATCTGCAGCCACAAGGAGAGCAATGAAAAATGGCAGTCACCACAGTGCATGGCCAGTCCAGAGAACAGAGTGTAGCAAGTGACAGGAGGGAAGGGACTTTACAAAAGTCACACAAAGCTAAACTCAACCCCACTTTCACCACCTAAGAGCTATGAGATCTTAAACACATTAAATCACTTCACCCAAGTCTAGCAATCTAAAGCAGGGAAAAGAATCACATGATCATTCATATGGAAAGGCTACCAAAAAGTGCCCACCTAATCCATGACATGAGCCAATCCTGAAGTTATCACTTGCATATACTCCAAAAGTTTAACAGATAGCAAGGCTGAATTATGCCTAGAATCCTATTTAATAAAGTCAAGATGCTGAAACAGAGCTTTTCAGAAACCCCAACTACCCAGAAGACTTCATTTTAAAAGATTACAGGAAGGGGGCTGGAGAATTAGCTCAGTGGTTAAGAGCTGCTCTTCTAGAGGGAGGACCCAGATTCAATTCCCGCCACCCACATGGTGCCTCACAACCATCTGTAACTCCAGTCCCAGGGGTCTAGTGCCCTCTTCTGGCCTCCTCAGGCACTGCACACACATGATGTATGTACATGGACACTTAATTTTTTAATAAAAATAAAAATTACAGAAAGATAAAATCCTAATATGATTTCTAGACATTTTTCCTATGTCCAAATACCAAAATACTCAGTCTTCCACAAATTTAAATAATGGTAAGACCAGACTTTATACTGTACTTAGAAAAATAGATTGAGTATACAAACTTAACTAAGATATTTTTATTTATTTGTATGCAAATGTTCATGTTTATGTGCATACATATGTATGTGTGGGTGTGGGTGTCCACTCAGGCCAGAAGAGGATGTCAGATTCCTCTACGTTAGAATTTCAGGTAGTTATGAGCTGACTGGTGGGTGCTGGGAATAGTATCAAGTGCTCTCAACTGTTGAGCCCTCTCCCCAGCCCCTAGACAAAGATTCTTAATAACAATCTGTGTGTCGAGGACATGAAAATCTGTCAGGCTTGGTAACTATAGTAACTAAAGAAGGTCAGCATCTCAAAACCAATTTGTGCTGTGTATCAGAAGTCTTAAGTCTGGGGCAAGACATATGTCTCAGTGAGTAAAAGTGATTGTGACCAAGTGTGATGGCTTTAGTTTGATGTCCAGAACCCACATGGTAGAAAGAGGGAACCTACTCCTGCAAGGTGTCCTCTATCCTTTCCATGCAGGCTGTGGTATAGTATGTATGCAACACACACACACACACACACACACAAACACACACAAACAAACACACACACACACACACACACACACACACACACACACACACACACACGAAGTCTTAAGACTGTATAGGCTAGGCCAGAATGACCAGGTCTAGGAATTTGCACCAAGACAGCTACACAGAGACACACAAAATTAGCTGCACAACATCATAGAACAGATAACAGTTGCAAACATCTTAAATTGCCCAGCAATAGGAAACTGCTTAGAATATGATACACCCAGAAAAGTAGACAAAATTTCAACTCGTATCATGAAAGTAGATTTATCTGTTGTAAACAATCCTTAAAATATTAACTAAAAAGCGACTTACAAAACATATGATTTTGGTCCCAATTTCTATAATTCTGTAAGAAAATGTCATACAAATACAGACATAAGCAGACTAATAAAAATTATCCATAAGTGGTGGAATAAGAGCTATTTTAGGTTATATTCTTTAACAATCGTAGGTGTTTGTGCAATATATAGATTGATTTTGAAAGAGCAATAGTCTAAAGAACTCAGACTGCATCGGGCATAGGCAAATTCCTATATTTCCTACATCTAAGAGAGAGAGAGAGAGAGAGAGAGAGAGAAAGGCACCAGGGTTTTTTTGTTTGTTTGTTTTGTTTTTCAAGACAGGGTTTCACTATGTAGTCCTGCCTGTCCTGGAACTCACTTTGTAGACCAGGCTGGCCTTGAACTCAGAGATCTGCTTGCCTCTGCCTCCAGAGTGCTGGGATTAAAGGCGTGCGCCACCACCGCCTGGCAGGCACCAATTTTTACAGTAGGTAATTTCTCATTATCTATGCAACTCACACAGCAGTAAATTCAGTCCTTATTATTATTCTCACTTTACCAGTAAGAAATGTAAAGGTCAGAAGCTTATCTTTCCAGAAATCCATCCCACACAAGAGACTCTAAAACCCGCCAGCATCTCACGGCACCCAGTAGGAGTGGCAGCTGCAGCAGATGACAGGGGGTAGGAAATACATAAATAAGTGAGTAATTCACTGTGTTCAAGCTACTTAGATTTGAGACATCCAAATTAATGTACTTCACCATTACACCTTCAAAATGAATTCTCACGTCTGAGAGTTTAAATGGCAACTCAGATTTTTAAAGGTTCATTGTTTTTAATAGTCAGACTTAAAAGAAGTGCATTGTCTTAACACAAACTGAGTGTGTGTGCACGCACATATGTGTTCATGTAGGAGAATGAAAATAAAACTTGGATACTCTAAAATTTCATTCAGTGAAAATTCATTTTGAATACTTTAAGCTTCTCTAGACAGTTTATGAATATTAGAAAAACTTGTATACTGTGAATGGTGGTGGTGCATGCCTCTAATCCCAGCACTCAGGGGACAGAGACAGGCAGATCTCTGAGTTCTAGGCCCTCCTGGTCTACAGAGTGAGTTCCAGGACAGCTAGAGGTACACAGGGAAACCCTGTCTAAAAAAAAAAAAAACAAAATAAAGCTAGGAAGGGGGGGAGGGAGGGAGGGAGGAAGGAAGAGAGGGAGGAAGGGAGGGAAGAAGAGAGGGAAGATGTGTGTACTATATATACTGGCTATCCCATCTCAGTAACTCAAAGAAAACTGATTAATTTTTGAGCAGCAGTTTCTACATCCCTATAAAAGTAAAGCCAGCTCTAACCGTGCCTGAAGAACTAAAGGGAAATGATACAAAACTCTAAGATGTTTCAACAAAGGACAGCATAAACTGCAGTAAGAATTGCTTTTAATCCAAGAGCCCACCTGAGCTGCATTCCTGTAGGTCACTCACTCCCCAGCATCTCCAGTTCCCCGGGTAAGGATTGGCCAGGTCAGGATTCTGGTGCCTGTGGGCCTGTGTTTAACTCCTGCTCTGCCACTACCCACCAGTAACTGTACACGCTGCTTCACCTGTTTGCATGCTCATCCGTGAAATGGAGACCAAAGGTATCTGTCTTGTGGAGTTAGGCTCAGAATTGAATGAGATGATACACACGAGCTCCTCGGTGCTTGCCTGGTTCAGAAGCAGTCACAAACTCTAGCTATTCCAGCAGTTACTATCCAGCCAGAGATCAACTGTTACCATCATTCTACAGGAGAGAAAAAGCTGTGTCCTCGAAAATGGGTGTCTCATTTACAAGGTATTAACATAATATTCTTTACTTAAACTGACTCCAGATTATAAAAAGCTACTAAATCAATCCTGTATCTAAAAACATTGTAAAAATTATAACAATCCGTAAAACATCTCATAACATGGTGAGGGCAGTTTGTTTTTAAAAATTAAATTGTACTTTCGAATGAGATCCCATCCTTCCATTAGGGAGAATGAATATTTGAGAGAAATCGGTGATCTAAAAGAAGTTCCCGTTTTGAAGGAATGTATTTGGCAGTTTTAGTTTGGGTCTTCAGTGATTGTGAGCCTTACTCATTAGTGAGCTATTTAAGGTGTGATACATTTTTACGTAATGAGACTGTGATTCATAGGATTAAGTAAATAGAGACCACGGGCTTTCCACTTAAGTTATCAAACAAACAGGTGTGATCACCTTATAGTCAGCCACACCTTCCCTTCTGCACCATCCCCCCTCCCCATCCTCCCTCCCTTTCCTCCTCCCCCTCCTCCTCCTCCTCCTTCTCCCTCTCCCCTTTCCACATGGTCTAGTTAAATAAAATCATCCTCACTTTCAATAATTTAAGAACACACTCACAGAAGGACAGGGTTTAAACTCAGATCTGTTTCACATCACACCTTGTAGTCCTGGTTAAGTCACAGCTGAGACCCCCTCATTGTCAAAAGGAGAGAAGTATTTGCCCTCTCTCCTTCACAGTGCACAGAAGATACTTGAAAGCCCTTAGCCTGCTCTAGAACAAAAGGATATACCCTGTGGCCCAGGCATGTGTCCCCAGGTGCTGAGTGGTCAGCCTGCTGAAAGGAAGCCATGAGTGACAGGCCCAAGCTGGGGCTCCTGGCTGAGATGCCTGCTGGAAGTCATAATTAAGCTAATGGAGTAGAGGAGGGACAGAGCTGGCGCCAGGACACATTCTGCAGAGCACTGTCGCCAAACCTGTCTAGCCGCCTGCCTCCAAACATTAATAGGGAGTTTCTAAAGGGCAGAGCTTGTGGAAGACCTTAATAGCTAACGACACAGGCAACAACTGTCAAGTTCACAAGTATTCCGAAACACCATTTATTTTGCTATGAGATAAATAAATGGGAATTACCTTTGGAACCCTTTGTCTGGTTGATGTTTTACTCTAATCCTTTCACTGGATAAGATTTCCACAAATACGAGCAACAACTCCCCCAAAACTCTGTAGCTAAGCTCTAACTCTGGCCATATGGTCAGCATAACTTAAATCCAAACATTCGAGAAGCTTCTCAAAGACCATTTCATGTCCATCTGGTTATTAGCAAAACACCTACTAAATGCCAATCAGCAAGCTCTTGTCTTAAGATCTTTCACATGGTCTAATGCAGCCACTGAAAGGTGTCTACAATCCTGAAGACTGAATCTGTCACATATTTGTGCAAGTCAATATTACAGAAATACAGGGCCTGTGTGCATTTGTTTTAGAAGGAATGGGGTAGGAGGTCATTTGCTGACCAACTCTAGGCTATGAGCTTCAGTTGCGCTAACAGCTGATTCCAAATTGTCACCTCATACTTGACTTAGCAACTACTAGATCATGGTACTTAAAATATATAAGCTTGAAGCTAGAGAGATGGCTCAGCAGTTAAGAGCATTGGCTGCTCTTCCAGAGGACCCAGATTCAATTCCCAGCACCCACATGGCAGTTCACACCTGACAGTAACTCCAGTTCAAGGGCTTCTGACACCCTCATACAGGTGATACATGCAGGCAAAACACTGAACATAAAATAAAAAATAAATTTTTAAAACAATATATATGTTCAACCTGTCAATCATTTCAAATTCCAAGGAGCATTTGACATTAGAAGGCATAAGAACCACATTTCGAAACAATTCACAGCAGACAGATCTGCCTTCATTTTCCAGTTGGGTGATAACTGGATTTCACATAATGAATGACTTCCTAATGAGATGAGTCCCTCCTCAAGTAGAAGTTGCAGGCTTCCCGGCACAAAGGGAGCTGGCAAGCTTTTCTGTCTCTAAAACTGGCAATGAGTTCAAACCACCCCCTCTCTCTTTTGTTCATTTTGGAATCAACCACTGCATGAGTCCCATGACTCTACAAAGCAACACACTCTCCGGTGACAGTCCACGAATCCTGTCTATCATTTTCTATAATGCGGTGATTTTTGACAGCTCTCTTTAGCTACACACACCCAAAACTCACAAATACAAGGATTATGACTCACAGCATCCATTAGATAAAGACATAACTCAAAGAGAACAAGTGTCTACCTCATACCTCTTTTCCTTTTTCAAAGCAAAATTACTGAAAAGGTTATTTTCGGTACTAGCTAATTTTTCCCCAAAAGAGAGGTCTTACCTTGTAAAGTATGCTCACAGAGAGCACTCCTCCCTTCCAACGGACTAGGAGTCAGAAACTTAGATGGGAATCTAAAACTCCTTAAACAACGAAAATAAACCTCCTGATTTTTCCTGGCCTTGGTTCCCTCAGCTAAAAACCAAGCCAAATATGATGCCCGTCTATTCTCTCTGTGTGCTTTGGGACCCATCACCCTTCCTGATTTTATGATTTGAATGTGAAATGTGTCCCATAGGCTCATGTGTTTGAACATGTGCTCCCTAGACGATGGTGTTGTTTGGGGAGGTCCTAAAAACTGGGAATATTTAGGAAGTGCAGCCTCGCCAGGAAAAGTGGGCTGATGGGTATCAACTTTGTGGTTTATAGCTTGCCCTGCTTCTTATCAAGACTCTGCTTCCAGGTCCACGTAGGAACCAATCAGCAGGCTCAAGATCCTGCTTCCACAGCCTGGAGCAGCTCCCACCGACCTTTCCTGCTATGATGGATGAGACCCCCTTCAAACCATGAGTCAGAATAAATCCTTGTCCTGTAAGTTCTTCCTTGTCAGGTATTGGGCTATAACAAGCAAAAAAGTAACTAACATACCCCTGTTTATATATAAAGGAATGTGAGTGACTTTTCTTTATCTATAAAGAAAAGCTAAGACTCTCAGGTCAGTGAGTATTGAATATCAAATAAGAATGTCTGTGCAAGCACTTGGTGAACTCTCAAGTCCAGTGAGGAGCCTACCTCCTATGCCTCAGGCATCCCAGTCTGTACCACATGCTCTGTGTCACTCAACTTTTCTCACTGGCTAAAATGTAGCTGACCTCTGCATGCTCATTGCTCATGTGAAATCCAATGACTCATCCTAGGAATAAGTATAAGCAAGAAGATAAAACTTCTGGTTCCATGACAAGTGGGTCTCCAGGGGCAAGAAAGCAGCCTTGATTCCTCTAGTCAACTTATTAACATGACCATCTACTACACAGGTGTGAACAAAGCCTAGCTCCGCCAGCCGCTCAGAAAAAAACACAAAAGTCAGTAAAACCACATTACTCTGGTATCCTGGTTAGTTGTATATCAACTTGACACAAGCTAAAGTCATCTGAGAAAGTGGACCTCAACTGAGAAAATACCTCCAGAAGATCAGGCTACAGGTAGGCAAGCCTAGGAACCAATTTTTTAATTAGTGATTGATGAGGGAGGGCCCAGCCCATTGTGGGTGAGAACATCCCTGGGCTGGTGGTCCTGTCCTGGGTTCTTTAAGGAAGCAGGCTGAGCAAGCCATGGGAGCAAGCCAGTATGCAGAACTCCTCCATGGCGTCTGCATCAGCGCTGGCCTCCAGATCCTCCCCTGACTCCCTTCGGTGACGGACTTTCCTTGGGGTGTAAGCCAAATAAACCCACTCCCCCATGACTTCCTTTTGGTCACAGTGTGTCATCACAGCAATAGTAACCCTCAGGAACACACTCTAGTAATACAGCCCTGTACATGGGAACAAGTCTTTAAAACAAGAGCTTATCACCATGGTAGACCTGCTATTGGAAAGTGTTCCTGGGTTCAGACTAGAATTTAACTTTCCAATTAAACTGTCTCCTAAATAAACAACTTATTTTGTCTATTTACTGAAAAGTTAAAAAAAAAATAATTATCTGTCTTCATTTCCCCTTTAAGAGTTTAACCTTGTTTTGAAATATGTGGTCAAAATGGCATTTTAAGGCTAGGCATCTCCGTGAACTGTGGTTAACTCTCTGAATTGCAGCGTGTTCTTGGTGAACTGATATTGTATATTCAACAAATAACATGGCTTTGAGGGGCATAATTCTCCAGTCGCTAGCCTCTAGTAAGCTTTGGCATCGTGCTACATAACATTCTGGAATACACCAGAACTATTTTTGCCAATACTAATATCATTTGATAGCAAAACCAAAGCCAACTCACAAGTCTTCCAAGTTTGTGGTCATCAGAATTGCACAGATCACCAAATTCTAAACAGAATCCAAAGTTTCATGGTGGTCAAAAGTCTGAAATTTTTTCCTAGGCCACTGCCCTCCTTAAGACCTTCGTCTAAGAGTGGGTGGAATAATTACAGCTCCTGGTGCAGCCTCTTCGGGCCCACGGGTCTTCACACAGCCAAGTGGGAAGAGGGGGAAGGAGACAGCAAGATGGGAAAAGAGCCCACACACTTGAGGTTCTCTTTCAGTCATTATGAAGCCAAATGTCAACTAGGCTCGCATTCTGTGGACAAGGGAAAAAAACGGACAATCGTTTCTAATGCAGGACAAGTTAGTTACAGGCAAGAGCTACAACCAACTTTAATCTTACAGTCCGAGGTTATCTCCCTCAGTGACCACAGTAACAGAGCCAAAAGAGGAACTGGAATGGGAAGGACGAAGTAAAACTAGGAAAGGAGATTTGCTCCAGTGCCGACGATGGAGGCACAGACTTGCTTGTGTCGTGAAATCCAAGATCACACAAGCCCTGTTAGCCACCAGTTAAGCTCAAACCCCAAATATGCTCTTTTTACAGTTCCGACTTGCTAGCACCTACTACTCCTAAAGAGTAAATTTTGTCTCTAAATACAGACCCACACTCCAATTTAAGTTGTTACAAGTAGTGCAGAAAATATTCAAAGAAAAAGTCTCCACAAAGCCATGACAAGTGTATGAATTACTTTTTCCAGATCAAAGAGCTTTTAAACAGCTAGTATACAAATTGTAAGTGGACGTGAACATCCATTATCAAGATATTTTAAGTATAGTTAGAATGCTTAATATAATCACGGGTTTCCAGGAGTGAAAAGATGATGTTGTTTTGTGCAGAAATGTCTCACACACACATGAGCAAGTCTCAACAATGACTTGATTACCTCCCCATGAATTACCGTGAGAGTCATCACTGTGGGAAACATTCATTTTGAGAGGTCACGTGTCTACGTTACAGTGACAGGTGAGAGTCACTGCTTATGTTCATATGAACTTCAAATTGAAAGCTCCATCCTTTGGTGTCTATGACATAGTTCACTATCCAGTATAAGCGTAGCACTGAGAGTTTTCATGCCTGTTACATAGAAATCCCACCCATATCCCGATGATTCTTCATGGATTTCTACTCTTAAGTTTTTCTGTAGCACTAGTCAACAATGATTTAGTTCTTCAGGAACCCGTTTGTCAGCCTTCCATCAATCAACTTAACAACGAATTCCTAGGAAGCAAAGAGGTAGTTACAGTTCTATTCCTACCTATATACACCAAGAAAACCATTTCTCCACATGAAGTCTTAGACACAAATGTTTGTGACATTATATTAACTAAAAGTAGGTATAACCCAAAAGTTTATCAACTGACGTATGAATAAATTGACAACTAAAACCACATAGTGAAATATCATTTAGTGTTTTTTATTGAAGTACTAATTAATGGATAAATTGCCTACAATTAAAACCATATAGTGAAATATCATTCAGTGATTTTTTTTAATGAAGTACTGATACATGATACAACATGGATGAACCTTGGAAACAGGCAGAGGGAAAGAAGCCAGACAAAAAAGATCACAGCATGTCTCCTTTGCATTAAGTATAACAATTCTACAGAATTAAGATCTCTTTGGTCCATTTGTTGTTTTTTCTCTCATAATTTACTTCATATGTTTTCCAAGTGAAAACAAATCCAAGTATAACAAATGAGGCCACAGCACGTGGGTATGCAAACTCCCATTAGGTATTATGAGTTAGCCGCACTTCCAATAACTATAAAGAAATCCATCTTTCTCAAGCAACTTATGTGATAAGCAGTTCTCTTTAGTTGCTTTCTGTAGCCTTAACAGATCTCACTGTCTCCCCTTAACCGCAAAAGTTTAACTTACTAGTTTAAAATATCTGTGACCAAGGACTAATTTCGTTTGTATTTACCTGAGTGATTTGTCCAAAAGTTAAAGAATAATTTCTTAAACACCATTTTGGAGCTTAAGGCACATTGTGTACCATAGGCATAAACCCACAGAGACACCACCCACAGAAACTAATGAATTGGGT
>CABHPP010131104.1:884-22614 GCA_902168425.1 Peromyscus attwateri
GTTCTGGTGTTGTCATATAGGCCTTTATGTTGTTGCCTGTATTTTTCCGCTGGCGTCTACTCATCTCTTTCTCTGCTCAGTGCAGATGGTGTGAGACCCTAACCCTTCAGGCTTACACCTCTAAGCCTCAGAAATGAGAAACTTCAAGCACCGGGAAATGAGAAACTAAAAATCTGGTTCTCTGGGCAAGCTGACCACCCCTGTTCTCAGTCGGTGAAGTATATATTTATGATTCTGGTGATCTGGTTCGGTGGTTGTGTGGTCTTAATAAGTTCTTTTGAGAGCTTCTTGAAATACAGGATCCAAAGACACCTCTTACTCCGTGGCTTGCTGTATAGCTGGGTGGCTGGCCCCTGATGTCTTCCTCCTTCTCTGGCTCCTCTATCCTTCAGGTTCCGGTGAGCACCGCAGAGTCCTCCCTCGTTGCCTCTGTAGCCACAGCTGCACTGATCCCTGCCGCGGAACTCAGGTCTCGCAGGGCGCTGTGCTCTCCACTAGTTCCCAATTGAGAAGCAATCAGCAAGGTGATTAACATCCACTGTGCGGGTACAGGTGTCCCTGATCCTTGTAGCTCCTCTTCTTGCGTTCACCCAGCTCTGTCGCGCCCCAAGGGGTCACCCGGGGAGCCCCCGGCCGCTGCTCCTTCCCTGTGCTCGCTATGACCACGCCGCTCGTACCGCCGCTCGTACCGCGCCTCTCACCCGTGCGTCCGGCGATCCGCTCACCCGCAGGCCTGGGGAGACCGCGCAGGAAGGATCGATCCAAACCGCGGATTCCCGAGGAAAGCAGAGAAACTCTGATGCTCTAGCCAGCTTTTCTTAACTTAAATTAATCCTTCTGTCTTTTTTCTCTGAGCTTTTATCTTTCACTTTTTCTGTATACCTTTTTTGACGTCTTTCTTTATGGCCCTGTTCCTCCTATTTCCACATCAGTTCATCATCCTATTTTGCTCTCACACACGGCCCACCAGCGGCAGCCGCCATCTTGATTCCAGGCTTGCGTACTCTTGAACTCGAGAATCCATTTTCTTTATGGATGTGTATCTATTAAATCTTTCTCTGTCCCATCAGCCAACTCCCAAATAATGACATGGAAACTCATTAATTATGAAAGGTTGGCCTTTATCTCAGGCTTGTCTCAATGAGCTCTTATAACTTAAAGTAACCCTTTTTTTTATTAATTCATGTTCTGTCACATGGCTTTTACCTCTGTCCCATTCTGTGTGTCTAACTTGTTCTGCATCTGGCTGGCGTCTGTGATTAGATTCATCTCAAGTATTCTCTCTCTGCCTGGAAGTCTTGCCTATCTCTCTTACTTAGCCATTGGCCATTTAGCTCTTTATTAAACCAATCAGAAAGTGCCTTAGGCAGAGACACATCTTTACAGTGTAAACAAATATTCTGCAACAGATGTGGCCTCTTTAAGGATTTAGGTTGATCATCTTCCAGTGGGTGACCCTGTACCCATGAGTATATGGGCAGCACAAATTGGACTTGGTGGATTTGTTGTTGTTGTTGTTGTTGTTGTTGTTGTTGTTGTTGTTGTTGTTATTATTATTATTATTATGAAAGTTTGTGCTGGAGAGATTGCTCAGTGCTTAAAAGAACTTACTGCTGTTGCAGAGGACCCCAGATTCAGTTTCTAGCATCCACACAGTGGTCTTCAACTCCAGTTCTGGGGGATCCAGCACTTTGTGTGTGCTGGCCTCAGTGGGCACCAGGTACACATGCAGAGCACTTTCATACATGCAGGTAAAACACTTGTACACATAAAACAAAATAAAATTTGAAGAGCCAAAGTTGTGTGCTGAAGAGGCAGAGGCCGGAGGATTATTAGCTCAAGTTCAAGGCTAACCTGGACTACACATTTTATTCTCCTGAACCTAAGGATTAAGGATCGTTGTAGAAGAGGGGAAGAAAGATTGTAAGAGCCAGAGGATCGGGAAGTCTGCTGTGAGACAGTGAGTGTCTCCTGGGAATACAGAAGCTACACTCATAAAGTCTCACCAACATGGCCTCCTAAACATGAGCTGAGCAAGGACAATGACCATAGATAGGCCTCAACTGCATACAAAGAACTGTAGGTGGAACTAAGAAATGCTGAAAGTGGGAGAAAGATTGTTCCCCAAGGAAGAGCACACCAGTGGTTATCCAACACCAGATGGTCAGCCCCAAAACATACTTACACCAATGGTTATCCAACACCAGATGGTCAGCCCCGAAAACATACTTACAAGTAACATAGCACACACCGATCAGGTTACTTTTAGAAATATGTATGTATATACATGTACCTATATGCACATTAAAGCTAATGAAAAAAGGGGTCATGAATTTGAAAGAGCACAAGGGCGGATATATTGGGAGGGTATCTTTAGTCACTGTTCTGTTGCTGTGAGGAGACACCATGACAACAGCAGCATAAAAGAAGGCATTTAATTGGCTTGCTTACAGTTTCAGAGGTTTAGTCCATTTTCATGGTCCGGAGCATGGCAGCACACAGGCAGACAGACGTGGGGCTGGAGAAGTAGTTGAGAGCTCTACATATGAATCCACAGGCAATAAGAAGAAAAGAGAGACACTGGGACTGGCTTGGGCCTTGGAAATCTCAAAGCCTACACCCAGTGACTCACTTCCTCCAACAGAGGCACACTTGCTCCAACAAGGTCACACCTAATCCCTCAAATAGTGCCACTCCCTAATGACCAAGCATAGAAATATATGAGCCTGTGGGGGCCATTCTTGTTCAAATCACCACTGAAGGTTTCAGGGAGGAAAGGGAAGAAAATGATATAATTTTATATTTGTGTTTTTGGTTTTTGAGACAGGGTTTCTCTGTGTAGCTGTGCACCTTTCTTGGATCTCACTCTATAGGCCAGGCTGGCCTTGAACTCACAAAGATCCACCTGGCTCTGCCTCCCGAGTGCTGGGATTAAAGGCGTGCGCCACCGCCCAACAATGTAATTATATTTTAATCTCAAAAATAAGAGAAAAGAAAGACATGAAATTGGGGGAGGAGATAAAAAAGAAGTGGGGAGTGAATTTGATTAAGCAAAATACATTGTATAAAACTCAAAGAATTAGTAAAAATTTTGTATTAAAAATACTATATTAAGTAAATTTTATGTTCCTGAGGTATCAGCAACTCCTAAAATTAACCTGTTAATTAACTTTAGTGATAAGGAGAAATAAGCAGCTATGGCTTGAAATCAGCAGAAGCAAAGTATTGCCAAAAAAATGATTCAACTTTTTATGGTTTGCATATTTGACTGTGTTCTAGTTTTGTGTTCAGGTCAACAGCTGTGGCCCAGGGGTAAGTTAGGAGAGTAGGTCTCTTATATCCCAGTATAAAATGTCACACAAGGCCAGCACTATGGCAGATGATCATAACTTAAATTTATAGGACTTCCTGTAAATCAGCATCCTAGTGGTGCTGGTTAAATGGGAATTGATTTTTATAAAGTATCAATATTTGTTATTTTATTCCCTTCTTGGATTTTTTTTAGACAACTTTTCTGTATGTGGTCCAGGCTAGACCAGGCCAGTCTCAAACTCACAGAGATCCACTTGTCTTTTGCCTCCCAAATTCCGGGATTAAAGGCGTGCATTACCATGCCTGGCCTTGTTTTGTTGTTGTTGTTTCAACATATATCTGTGTATATGCACATAGAGGTCGGAGGTTTTCCTCTCAACTCACTCAGGTGCTTATGCTTGGTGGCAAGCCTCTACCTGATGAGCCTACTGGATGACCCCAGAATGAATCAAGTTATAATGTTGCTTTTCCTTCATCAAGTCATGTTGCCACTGTAGGACACTCTTTCCCCCCAAAACTTTGTACTGCACAACTTTGTATTTACAGCTTGTTTTAAATTTCAACTTGGTGAGTTGGCACAGAGGTTAAGAACACTTGTTCCTCTTACAAAGGATCCAAGTTTGACTCCCAGCAGCACGTGCCTCACAAACATCTGTAACTAGTCCCAGTTTCTTTCCAGTGCCCTCTTCTGACATTTGGAGGCATTGGGTACCTACTTGGTGCACACATACCTACATGCAGGCAAATTATTCATACGCATGAAATTAATCTTAAAAAAATTAAACTTGCAGACACACAAAAATAAGTGAATCTTTATTGCATGATGGGCTTTTATGATAAGACAATACATAAGATTCACCCCAGTAAAGAAACCCAGGACAGTCCAAAGTCATTATTTTGTCTGTCATTTTATCTTAGTCTGACTTGGTGAACCAAAAAGGTCTTTTTGAGGTTACTAACAAGAATATAAGTGAGGGTTACATAAGCAGGAGCAGTAATGGATCAAAAAAATCAGCTGCAGTGGGGAAAAGCCCACCCCGACATGGGAGAGGGATGGAGCTCTCTGCACAACTTAGGCAGGGCTGCAGGTGGAGGAAAGCTCTGAAGAGGCTCTTCCCCAGCACTTGTTTACGACTTGTAGAAAACGTAAGGGTTGGAGAAGTTGCTCAGTGGCCAAGAGCACAGATTGTTCTTGCAGAGGGCCTGAGTTCAAGTCTCAGTACCCATATTGGGCAGCTCTGCCTGAAAATCTAGTTTCAGGGGCCGGCACCTCTCTGACTTCCTGTGCACATACGCAGACATACATACTTTCACATAAATTAAAAATTGAAATAATAAAAACTTAGAGTGGGTGGAACAGGACTTCCAGAATCTTCCAAGATTCCACTTTCCTCAGACATGTGACCTTCGGTTTATCTACTGAGTCCAGTGAGCCTTTTTCTCCCACCTGTCGGGCAATGTTTCATTTAGGAGCAAAGTCTTAAAAATAACAATATTAAAATTTTTCTTCAGACTATTAGTATAATAGATGCATCTTGAAAAATATATTAAGTGAAAGAAGCCATACACAAAAGCCACGTATTCAGAATCTATTAAGTATAAAGCATCCAGAATAGATCAGTCTCTAGAAAGAGTAGACACTTGTTCCTAGGGACTGGGCAAGGGTTGCATACTGAGAACAAGATTTTCTTTTTCAGTGATGAACATGTGATATAGATATTGGTGGTGGTTGTCCACTGTGAATTGTGTCCTCCCAAATGGTTAAAATTGTAAAAACATGAGTATTTTTCGAAAACTGAAAATACTGCTATGTTGATGGTGTATTTTAGCTTCTGCCTTTCAACATGAATCTCCTGTTTTGTTTTATAGGTAAAATGATCCATTCTATGGTAGCTCATTTGGATGCTGTTACAAGTTTAGCAGTAGATCCCAATGGAATCTATTTGATGTCTGGAAGTAAGTTTGAACTTCTGTACAACCCACAAACTTCATAAAAGAATTGCTCTTCAGTAACAAGCTTTATTTGTCTTTTACAGGCCACGACTGCTCCATTAGATTATGGAATCTGGACAGTAAGACATGTGTACAAGAAATCACAGCTCATAGGAAGAAATTGGATGAGTCAATTTATGATGTTGCTTTCCATCCGTCAAAGGCATATATTGCCAGTGCAGGAGCTGATGCCCTTGCCAAAGTATTTGTGTGAACCGACATAGACTCACATCATGAAAAAAAGATTGGCTTGGTCAGAAAGAGGGTCTGTCTGCATCACTGCCATCAAGAAGGTCACTGATATGACACTACATGTGATCTGCCTGGGTAAAGCTATTGGGGGCAGGCTTAAGTTGTTGGGAATCACATCTTCATGTCAGGCTTATTAGTTTAACTGTAGTTAACTGTATTTGTGGGACAGAAAGAAAAAGGACTCCAGTATCTGTGCTGTATACTGGATATGAACTGAGTGTAGTTTTTTTTTTTTTTTTTAAGTGTTTAAGCCAATGTGGAGTCTGATCTTACAACAACAACAAAACAATTAAATTAATAAAGGACTTTTTTTGTTGGACTCTGTGTGCTGCCTTAGGGTTAGGAATGTGGTGCTCTTGTGGGGAAGCAAGCTCCAAGAGTAGCGTTTTTCATCTCTTAGTTACCTTACGTTTATCGGTTGAATGCCACAGATTCCCTTTTAAACTTATTTTGCTTTAAAAAAGAAAAAAGAAAAAAGAAAGAAAAGAAAATTTAACTTAAAATATTTTAGCATTAGTTGCACAAAATGTTTGGATAAAATTCTAGTTTTTATAAGTCTTTTTATATATTTAGCCTGTCACCACAGTGCTCAAGATCATATTGATGTTTTTCTGCATTACACAGCCCTAAAACACAGATCTCTCACTAACCTGCCACCTGTAACCACTTCCTGTCCTCCTTTTGCCTAATACAGCTCAGCTAAGTCCTTCCTAAGATGCTAAATCACCTTCGTCTACACGTCTTCATGAATCAAGGACTATTAAGTGTATTAAAACAAAGCTGTGGAGTCTAGTACTCCAAATGAACTCTTTAAAAAACTAATCTGACATCCTATCACTATGTGATATTTTGTACATCTTACTGTATTTACAAGTTTATTTATCAAGGATTATCCATCTTGCTAATGGCCTATTATTTATTTCACTTTTTGTTGGTCTTTATATCCTTTTATTAATGTGCTAAGGGAACCTGTGTATCTATTTTGGAACTCTTTGAACAGTCTAAAATAGACTAAAAATGGGATATTTTATAGTTAAGTTACAAACCAAGGTGTTTCTCCCCAAGATACTATCTTGATTTACCATGATTCCAGAACAAAACAATCTAGTTTTAAAAAATTGGAGACTATTCTATTGCCATTACATATATTTAAAGAAGTTGAATCAGGATACTGAAGTCTGCTGGAATTGGACTAGTTTCCCCTGTGGGTTTTTTTTTGTTTTGTTTTTGTTTTTTTTTTTTTTTTAGATGTGCTTAATTTTATGGTGTAACTAAAGATTTTCTTTGTGTAATGCATGATTAAGACAATAAAGTATTTTTTTCTAGTCTTCCAAAAACCTTTTCTGATCAGTTTGCGAGTTTTGATGAGTTTTGTAAGGTTTTTGTTTTCCAGACTATGAATCAGCAAATTTTTAAGATTGTACCACAAAGCAAACGTACAGCTGTTGAAAAATAATGTATATAAAATGCATATAATAAATATTAAATTGTGTACCTGTATGTTGCTGTTGGCCACATCATTTCATGTTGAATAATAAAGTGCAATACTCTCCACGATTAAAGTAGGGGATGGAGGTGGTTTCTTAGTCCTTCATTTTTATGCTATTCTTTTTATATTCCTAGTATGTACCGATATTCTAATAAGGTTACAACACAAACACTATTAAGGATACTTTACAAAGTATTTGCACTACCTGGGGTAGCTTTTATGCTATTAAAATAAGTTAAGGCAGCCAGTGTCATACTCATTCCCAAGTTTCAGCTATGCAATTTAAATAATCTGCTTAGACATCCTATTACTTTGAGTTTTACTTTTCTAGTAAATAGTGTTGTCTTGTTTAGCTGTACCTGTTTCCACAAAAATGTTAGCAAAGAATAAAGTACATTATTCACTTAGTAGAATGTTGTTCTTACAAAGTTAAAAGTTAGCTGTTTGAAAGAAAAAGTTACAAGATATTAATACTCTCTTTCTTAGAAGAAATTGCAAATGGAATTGAATTTGGCATTACAGAACTTATAACTCAGTTGCTACTGAAAAAACACTTTTCAGAATTGAAATTGTTGAATTGTAATTGTTGCTTTTGGGGTCAGGGGTGATGGTTCAGTGAGTGAGTGGATGCCATGCAAGTATAAGGACTTGAGTTTGAATCTCTGGCACCCATGTAGAAAAGCATGGTGTGACTGTGCATGCATGTAACCCCAGTGTTGAGGGGGCAGATGGAAGGGTCCTGGGAACTCACTGGTAAGCCAGCCTAGCCCTAAATGGTGAGCTGTTTCAGTGCGAGGACACACCCCACCCCAGCTCAAGGCATCAAGAGGAGAGCACTGGAGGAGGAATCCTGCTCTGGCCGCTGCATGCATGCATGCATGCATGCATGGGTATACACAGGCATTCTGACATGCATGTACCACATACACCCGAGGGCACTAACTGGTTTCGGTTTTCCGAGCTGAAAAATGAAAAGAACTGAAGGGATATTCCTCCACACTCTTGTTTTTAATTAAGTTTCCCCAAATCTAGTTTTGTTTCTGGCAGTCTTCTGAAGCCCATTGCATAACTATTTAACTGTAATTTGCTTGTTATTGTGGGCATAAACATTTATGTTTTACAGTATACTAAAACTATGATGGATTGGGAAAATAGTATTCATTTTTTATATTTTTTAATGATAGTAAACAGGAAGAAACTAAAAGGTTGAAAAAATGTCTTATTTTTGTTTTATATGTTTCCATTTGTGATTTATGGAAAGTAATTTGACTATGTGTAAGTTTTAATGGTATTTTAATTTTAGTATTTTTTTCCTCTTGATGTTTAATCATTGCATCTCTCATGATTGTATTTACTTCCTCATTTCAAGCTTTTACCAACTGGAAACCAACATCTCAACTCATTAGAAGTTATAAAATGATGAGCCAGGCATGGGTATGTTGGCTCTGATGATTATAATGCCAGGAAGATCCTCAGTTCAAGGTTGGCCTGGGATATGTGAGACTTTGTAACAAAAATGTGCAGCAGAGCATTCCAACATGAGCTAGCATCTTTGGAGTTCAGATGTGCCTGCTAAAACTGGATTAGTATAGGTCTTTTTAAAACTTCCTTTTTAAAGCCGCGTAGTGTGGTACATATCTGTAAGGCCAGCTTGTCTCAGGAGTGATTTTTTATTAAGTTGTTAATCCTTTCTTTGATTGTTCACTTTCAGAAATGCTTGGCATCTTAAAATTTTAATTTTTCTCTTGTTCTTTTGGCAATCTTAAGTGTTAGCATTTCTGGCTATCTCAGATGCTCCAAAGTTTTGTCCTTTATAGAATTAAAAGCCTTGTAAAAGAGCTAATGAGTGGAAGCTGGAGTTTCATTTACTCACAGGAAACAACTTAGGAAGTCAGGTTAAATTGAACCTACTTTTTACGGTAAGATTATCCTTGTTCACAATGAAGCATTTGCAGCCTTTTCTAAGAAGGAAGGGAGAAGGAATGTTCGTTTTGTCAAGTCTGTAGATTTTGAGTTTTGTCTCTTCTCACAGATAATCCTTACTCTGCATGGTTATGAAATTTGGATATACTCCAGTAAGTCATGAGTCTGCAACCAGTGCTTTTCCCAAGTCACAAGTGGGTAAAGGAGAGGACGGAACCTGGTTTAGAGAAAGATGGAATGGTGGAACCCCTGTGGGCTGTAGTCCACACCGAGAGTTTTGATACTCTCCTTGACATCAACTTCACAAATGTGGTTAAGTTTTTAAAATGTTGCTGGTTACATTTTTCTTGAAGCAGGTACTCTTAAACATGTCCTAGTGGCTAACCTGGTAATGACTGATGCTGTCTACAATAGGCATTCAGCATGTGATTGAATGAAATTTTGCACGACTTAATTCAGATTGGTTATTCCATGTAAATTAGCGGGAGTAGAATTTTTGTCATAGAAGAAAAACACTAGTGTTAATAAATAGGCACTTAGTAAGTCACTACCAGTTTTATTGTTGACATATCCAAGCTATTATGCCGTGTATTTTTCCTGTTAACAATACTTGAAACATCTTTTTTCAAAAACTTAACCTGCTTAAGCATTTTCTCAGTCCTTGGAGTAATGCCTGCCTATACACATAAAATTAAGGATATAAATAGAAAAATACCAGGCAATCCTATCTTTACTCAGTGTGGTATTTTTAGCCATTAGTTATGAAAACACACTACAAAAGAAGCTTGATACATGGTCATATAATGTGTAGTTATGACTGGTACATGAAATAACAGCTGTCTGTTGGCTGGTTTTAAGACAACGTCCATGTGGGTCAAAATTGTGCTTGATCTATGTTTAAAAGCTGCTTAGCTCTCCTTGCACAGTCAACACAGTGATTAAAGAAGGACCAGTGCTTGTGTCCAAGTGTCAGGTTCTTTTATGGAGCTGTGGAACTCACATAGCCACTTTGAGTATGCATGTTTGAACTCTGCAGTTTTAATCCATGACAGCTCTCTTTCCTGAGTTTCTAAGGACCCTGATTATCAAGCCTCGGCCAATCTAAATTAGGTGCTTCAAATGAATGCTCATTTGCTTTAAACAGCTGTGGATGTATTTAGTGATCCCGGTAAGCTATAAAGTTACTTAGGTATTGAGAATACAATTTGCATATTAGATCCCCTTGTATGAATTCTTTGAGTTGTCAGAGTATCACAGTTATTGCTGGGATTCCAAGAAATCTCTACAAATGCCTCTAATGACATCAGAGACAATTGGTTCTAATCCTGTGAACTCTCTGGTAAAGAAAGCATGTGACTCCTTGGGTTTAGAGGCCATATCTTTCAGGTCATCCAGAGGTGCCCAAGCCACACCAACAGAGAAGATGGTGATACCTACAATGGAAATATTTTTAAGTGAGTTAAAAATAGGTCTAGCTTACATACAAAGTTACATATTCCGCCTTTAATCCCAGCACTCGGGAGGCAGAGCCAGGCGGATCTCTATGAGTTCGAGGCCAGCCTGGACTACAGAGTGAGTTCCAGGAAAGGCGCAAAGCTACACAGAGAAACCCTGTCTCGAAAAACTTAAAAAAAAAAAAAAAGTTACATATTCCATACATATACCTAGCTGCAGAGAAAACTGCTTAACAATATAAGTGGAATCTATGCTGAATTTTCTAGGTAGACTACAGTCGTTTTGATTATGGCAAAAATATTTAGAACCAAAAGCTTTGCCTCCAGCAACTTACTATGTGTTAATAATTTGATAAAAACTACCAAGATGGTCAGTTCATGAAAGACAATGCGTTGTATTAATAATGTGATGCGGAGTTCATTAAGGACAATGCATGGAACAAACTAGGAACAAAAGGCCACCCTAGCTGAACTGTCTGAACTGTGTCCTACAGCTGGCATGCATGGTTGGCGGTGAGGAAAGACTGCTGCTGTCACTTTCAGACATCATCTGGGGCTCCTGGTAAGACATTAAATTGAGACTGGCATAAAAAGATACATAAATGGGGAGGTTTGCCTCGTCTGAGGAAATGGGGGCTAGTGATAATTTTGTTTCCTCCACTTCAGTCTTTGGAGTTATATTGACAAATCCAATATTCAAAAATTATAAGTCTTGGAGATGGAGAGGTGGCCCAGCAGTTAAGAACATTTGTTTTGCCTGGCAGCGGTGGTGGCAATGGTGCACGCCTTTAATTCCAGCACTTGGGAGGCAGAGGCAGGCGGATCTCTGAGTTCAAGGCCAGCCTGGGCTACAGAGTGAGTTCCAGGACAGGCTCCAAAGCTACACAGAGAAACCCTGTCTCAAAATACCCAAACCCAACCCCCCTCAAAAAAACAAAAACAAAAACAAAAAAATTTGTTGCTCTTGCACAGGACCTGTGTTCAGTTTCCAGCACCCACATAGTTAAGCATCTAACTCCAGTTCCAGGGGATCCGATGCCCTCTTCTGCTCTTTATGGGCTCCAGGTATACACATGGTGCACATACACACAGGAAAAACACTCATAAACTTAAATTGTTATTCTTTTAACACTAAAGTAAAAAATCTGGTGATTAAAAAAAAAAACAAAAACAAAAAAACTCCCAAAGGGATTTCAGTGAAGCTTGGAAAAATTTCAATTCAATAACCGAGACTCTAAAGCTTGTAGAGTAAGTCTACACTGCAAGGATCCTTTCCACAAAAATGCTTGGGCCTATATTGACTCCGAATTCACAGGACCCCTTTCTTACTCCTAACACAAAGTGCAACCATCTTACCTGCATCATGGGCAGCTGCAGCAGGGCCTCGGACATCATCATAGGACTGGCCATCTGTGACAATTACCAGGAAGTTTTTGTTGGGGCTGTCCCTTATGGGACCAAATACATTTCTCACAGTAAAGGAAATGGCATCACCAGTAGCTGTCCCACCACTCATGTAGCGTATGTTCCCTAGGACAGCTAGGACATTCTCTTTGGTGTTATAGTCAGTGAAACTGA
Organism: Peromyscus attwateri; assembly: GCA_902168425.1. Lineage (NCBI taxonomy): Eukaryota > Metazoa > Chordata > Mammalia > Rodentia > Cricetidae > Peromyscus > Peromyscus attwateri. Next base: position 12,885 of record CABHPP010131104.1, read on the forward strand.
ATTCCGTGCGCTGATCATAAGTGAACTGTACGGCAGCTATCTTGGCTCCAATGTCTGAGATTTCAAATGTCTTGGCTATGTTAGAAGCAAATTCCAGCATAAGACGGAAATTGCTATCTCCAACACTGCTGGAGCCATCAATTAGGAAGGCGATATTCACCGAGTTGTAACAGGTCTTGCTGCACATCATCTGCTCATGAGTGCAGAGCTTCTGCACCAGAGGCTTTACATATTTTGTGGTGCCAAACCAGTTGGGCATGTGATAAGAGAAGAAGCCATTATTCCGACACACAGCCTAATGGGGGAAGACAAAAGATAACCCCAAAAAAATAAAAGGTTTAATATTTTGCCAACTGTGGTACTGGAGATTGAACCTAGAACCTTACATATTTATCCCCAGCCCCCTTGCTACTTTTCATTTTGAGATGGGATCTTACTCAGCTTCATAGGCTGGCCCTGGACTTGTAATCCTGTTGCCTCAGCCTCATTGAGTAGCTGGGATTACAGGTCTGCTCTTTCAGGCCCACCTCAAACATACCAAATATTATATGTTCGTTAATCTAGTTAGGTGCTTATCAGTACTAGGTTTAAGAGATCCCAAACTGAGTCACTTCCACCCATTAACAGGAACTAGCCCTCACACCTTACCTTGTCAACAAATGCAACATCCTGAACCATCCCCAGTTCTTCAGGGATGGGCTTGGCCACAGAAACTATAAACACATTGACACCAAACTCTCTGGCCACAATGCCCGCTTCCTCAATGTCATCCGAAGGCCAGCCATCAATAAACACCACCACCACTTTGGGGATCCCTTTCCTCACACCTGTGTCTGCTGTGAAGAATTTCTGAGCAGTGTGCTTCAAGGCTTTCCCTAGAAACAAGCAAAGGAGCTACAGTTGCCGTGGCTCAAATGACATTTCTATTTCTGGGTAACAACTTAACGCCACTGAATTGAAGAATTTAATTCAGGAATTCAGTTAGTAAAAGATCTACGAAATGGGAACATTTAATTATCTTTCAGGCCTCTTTTTGGTCTTGCACTGCATCCCCTCCACTTCCCAGAAGTCTCCCGTTCCCTTGCATCATTTCACAGTAAAACACAACACACCCTCCTGATGTGTGCCCTCGCCCCTACTGGCCTATGAGGGCAGCTAGGAACAAGGAGCCTTACCGAGTCTGTCCCCTCTTCCTTCGTGGGTAAGTCTGTTCATCTGCTTAAAAAACAGTACTTTCCTAAAGCTCACAACGCTGTAGGGATTCTTGTTTTGTTTTTAAGAATTATCAGACTGGGCAGAGCTAGTGCACATTTTTAATCCCAGCACTTGGGAGGCAAAAGGCAGGTGGATCTCTGAGTTTGAGACCATCCTGGTCTACAGAGTGAGTTCTAGGGTAGCCAGAGTTCTTACACAGAGAAATCCTGTCTCAAAAAAACCAAAAACAAGCAAAAAAAGATACACCAGCTACCCCACTGGTATATTTTCCACTATAGACGGTTTATATATATGTGATGAGATGCAGATCTAGCCAACACAGAAGTGCTAGCAGGAAGAGTCTCCTAAATGTCACTAAAGGCTTTCAGTTCTGATCACTATCGTGGGTATGCTGAGCCCAGAGGTGGCCTACTTACCTGTGTTGGAATTACCCCCTCGGAAACCTACTTCTTTTATGGCAAACAAGACATCTTTGGCTGAAGTAAAGTTTTTCAAGTAAAATTCTATTTTGGGATGTTCACTATAAAAATGAAAAAAAAGTTTTTAGGAAAGACAAAATAAGCAGTCAGATGGCCTTAAAAAAATGACTGGCAGAGAACCCACATTCAATTGGCAACATAGTGGCTGACCACCAGCTAACTCACTTCCAGGGGGTCTAGCATCCCTTCTGACCTCTGTGGTTACCAGGCACACACAGGGTACAGAGACATGCATGCAGGCAGAACAAACAAACAAACAAACAGACAGACAGAAACCCTTGTAAGAGAAATGTAAGAAAGAGTCGGACCTAAGTCTTTTTAAATTACATACTATATAATCAACTAGAACATTGCTTCCGCTCACTGGAAATGTTTCAGAAATATAACAAGAATAACTGCTACACTCCGAATTTACTACATTTTGAATAATAGCTAAGCACACAATTTCATTTCATATTTCCACGAGGTGGAATTATCCCAATTATTAAAAAAAAAAAAAAAGGCTCAGAACACTCAGGGAATTTGCCTAAATTCAGACTCAACTGGCTTCAAAATCATTCCAAAATCCAGGTTGGAACCGGAGTTACAGACTTTATGTGTGCAGCATGTTGAAGTAGATGTGTTTCTGGGTTCTGGCTTTGATGGAACTCGGCAGAGTTGGGCACCAGGTACAGAGGAAACAGTTGGATGAGAGAGTACATCTGCTCTAGGGCACAGCCCCAGAAGCACTCAGCAGCCTGTTAGCCTAGGTCTCTCTGGTCAAAAGGGACAGTGCCAGTGACATTTAAATTATTATTTGTGTGTGTGTGTGTGGGGGGGGGGGTTGCCTGAGTGTTACGTCCGTGCACCATGTGCGTGTCTGATGCCTACAGGGGCCAGAAGAGGGCGTTAGATGCCCTGGAAATGGATACAGATAGATAGATGTGAGTGACCCTGTAGGTGAACCTGGGTCCTTTGGAAGAGCAACCAATGCTCTTGATTGCTGACATATTTCTAGTCCCCAAGAGTGACATTTTATAAGATGGGAAAAGGTACAAGGAAATGCATTGTAAAACACAATGTTAAATTTTTCTTATAAAATGACAATGACATTTGCTAATCCTGGCTATGAGATTATCATTTAAAGACTTCCAGCTCACTTTTAACTCTATTTTGTTCATGAGAGACCATGTTGAAGCCTGGGGAGATGGTTCAGTCCGAGACCTGGGTTCAATCTCCAGAACCCATGTAAAGAGAGCTGAGTGTGGTGGCTCAGACTTTTGATCCCAGTGCTGAGGAGGCGCATCCCTGAGACATGGTGGCCAACCAGCCTACCTTACTTGGCCAGTTCCAGGCCGGGGAGACCCGTCTACAACAACAAAAAAGTGGGTGGTGCCTGAAGAATAAAGTCTGGGGTTGTCCTCTACCTTCTGCATACATGTGTATGTCCACCTGTGTGCGTGCACGCGCACGCATGCGCACACATACATATGCACGCACGCGAGCGGCCGTGCTGAGCAAAACAACAGCACATCTTTAAAGTCAGAACTTCATTAAGTGCAAATTTTTAAGCTTTCAGCGTAAGTAGTCATTTTAATGTCAGGCTTTGGGTGTTTTTTTTATTGTTTGTTTGTTTGTTTTTTTGTTTGCTTGCTTTAAGACAAGCTCTCCTGCTTTAGCTTTCTGGGTTGTGGGATTTAAGATGATTCTTTGAGTGACAAGAAGATCATAGACTGTCTCCGCACACCTGCTGGTTGGTTACTTTTTTAAGTTTGGAGCCACTTTCAACTGTTCTGATTCTGACTTAAGCAAGCCGTCTTATTTTTGCATTGCTAATGATGCAAAAGTCATTCCATTCTATTTAAATATGTGCTCTTCATTCTAGTGCTTCCTAAAGCAGAAAACTGTGAGTATATAGGTTAATGCAGCTTTCAGTTTGAAAAAGCATAGGCTAAATTAGTCAAAACCAAAACACTTAGAAAAATGTATCAGGACCTAAGTCAAGCATGGTGGTGCGTGCAGAGGCAGGTGGATCTCTGCGTTCGAGGACAGCCTGGTCTACAAATCGAGTTCCAGAGAAACCTTGTCTGAAAAAAAAAAAAACAAAAAAACCCCCAAAACCCCAAAACAAATAAACAAACAAACAAAAAGCCACCCAAATCATCAAAAAAAAAAAAAAATCAGTGCCTGACTCAAAGAAACTTGCCTAGATGTTCATAAAATTGATACTGCATTTAAATCCACACAATAAAGGGCTTATTTTAAAGGCGAGGGGAAAATGGTATATTATACAGAAAAGTTAAATACCTTCTAAGCAGACCCTACTATAAAAAGTAACAAATGGACTTGGGAGGCAGAGGCAGGTGGATCTCTTGACTTCAAGGCCAGCCTGGTCTACAGAGCAAGTTCCACGACAGCCAGGGCTACACAGAGAAACCCTGTCTTGAAAAACCAAAGGGTGAGGAAAAGCAATGAATGGAATATTAATTAGTGCTCGTGGTGGTGCTGGGCTACCATGACACACTGCCGATAATATCAGCTGGCTCACTCGGCCTTCTAGAAAGCAATTCAGCTATTTTTATCAGAGGCTTTTAAAATGTCTGAACTTCAAACCCAGGAATTCTGCTGAACGATCAAAGATGGGCCCAAGCAGCCATAAGGCTTCTCTCTCATCATGGGCTGCTGTGTGACAGTGAAAGGCAACGAGAGACTGTCTCAAGGACGCAAAGGAAAACTATCAAACCATTTGCAATGCACGTTTGTCATGAGAGGATACTTAAAGCACTCAAGAGTGAGCAAAGAGGGGCCAACATTTTTACAGCCTGAAATGTAGAAGAAGGGAAGAGAAATGTCTTCTCAAATGCAGAAGAGAAACCCAACTTTACAAAGATGGCCCTGGAGGACGTGGTCTGAGAAAGGCGCTTCTTTGTACTTCTTACTTGTCAAGCCTCCTAAAGGGACATTATTAGTGCTACAAACCACCAATATCATTTTCACATGAAGGAAAAGAGAGCACATGTCAGAACACGGCCCATGAATGGAGCTGCGCGAGGAGACTTCTGAGAGCTCGTGAGAAAACTCCAAGGAAGCAAGACAAGAGTCTTGGAACTTGTGTTCCTCCAGAACACGGGCTGTTCTTGGGAAGTGTTCTCGAGCCCTCCCAGGTGTGGTCATAGGAGTCGGGTTGCTCCAGCTCACCCGTCATCTTACCCATTATCGTTCAGAATGATGTCTGCAAGCACGAGCTGTCCTACACTCACGTGATCTTTGCCCCTGTGACTGTATACAGCATGAACTCCAGTGAACTTTGCTCATATGACCTTGCTTAACCCTCAGAATGCCCTCAGAATATAAATTGTCCGATGCCCTGAATAAAGTTGGCCATTGCATGAGACTTTAGTCTGCCTCATTTCTAGGCTCTACTCTCCCAGGCTCATGCCACCAACTAGTGACAGTCACACTCTGGATCTCCAATGAAGGAAAATGGGAAAAGGCAAAAAAAAAAAAAAAAAAAAAAAAAAAAAAAACAATGTTGGCAGAGTAAAGAAAAGGAACAGAGAGCTCACTGCTGCTTCCTCCAGAAAAGAAAATCCAAGAACTGAGCGAAGCAGAGAAGGATGTTCGTGTAAGGCTTCCAGGCCATGAATCCCCTTTCTGGCTCCCTACAGACAGCGTACTGTTTGCTAAGTGCTTTTATACCAATGGCTCACTCAGAACGACACAGACTAACCAGTCTTTGTTATTGTTTGCAGTGTGGAGAATTGTGAACATTGCATGGGCATGCAAGTACTTGCAGAGATTTTTTTCCCCCTCTAAAGACCAGGTCTCACTATGCAGCCCTAGCTGGCCTATTTGCTATGTAGACCAGGCTGGCACTGAACTCACGGGGATGGTACAAAGCTGATATAAGGCTATCGCCTGCCTCTGCCTCCTGAGTACTGGGATTAAAGGCATGCACCACCATGCCCAGCCTTGCATAGACATTCTTTTTTTTTTTTTTTTTTTCCTGAGACAGGGTTTCTCTGTGTAGCTTTGCACCTTTCCTGGAACTCACTTGGTAGCCCAGGCTGGCCTCGAACTCACAGAGATCCGCCTGGCTCTGCCTCCCAAGTGCTGGGATTAAAGGCGTACGCCACCACCGCCCGGCTGCATAGACATTCTTAAATTGTGAATTTATAGTTTGGAATTTCAGCTTGTCCAAACTTAAATTATGTTTAACTGAAATTAACCTTACAGCTTGGTAAGTAGTCATCATTCAAGATATCCATAATCTCCCATTTTATTAGCGTTGGTACCTGGCTTGCACGAGGCCCACGTGTGGTCCTTCTGTTCCAATTCCCAGCATTAACGCCACTTTCCCAACAAAATTCTTCTGTAAATTAAATCGCCGCTGCCCTATATTAAAGCTTCCATCGATCAGAAATGCAATGTCTGCCTTACAGTCTACAGAGAGCCAAAGAGGGGCTCCGTTAGTCTCAAGAGCAGCTGGAGGAAATGCCATCCCCCTCCCTGCAAGAACTTAGCTTACCTTTATTGCCAGTCTTCTTCTCTGGTGTTTTCTTTAGCCGTTTACCTGAAACAAAGGAAGCCCTTGACCATGAGACGCTTACACAGCAGGAACTTCCACCAGAGTGAGCCCGTGGCAAGGAGTGCCATTCTCAGAAAGGCCTTTTAAGTTCCTTCCACGGTCTTCTGGACTGGGAAGGCATTGCTCCAACAAAGAAACAACAGAACTGTGGCAGGCCTATGTATCTGGTATGTATCTATCCAAGGCTTTGATATCTAAAACCCACAGCTGAAGCAAGAGTGGGGACACAGAGCCACGTGCTCTTCATTTCTTTGACTTTAAAATGGTAGGGGCCAGAGGGGTGGAGCAGCGGGTAACAGCAGCGCTTACTGCTCTTGCAGAAGACCCAGGTTTGGTCCCAGCATCCACATCACAGTGTCTGTAACTGGGCTTCCAGAAGGGCCCACCACTCTCTTGTAGTTCTGCCTTTGCCTGCACACACACACCATACACATAAATACATTCAAGCACACACATATGCACATAATCTCTAATAAAATAAAATAAAATGGCCACCATCTTGGAAAAAGGGATCCCTGGATTTTTTTTTTTTTGGTAGCAGACACACACTGATTTCTTTTAGTCACCTGACAGTGCAGAAACTAAGTGGACTATTGAAGCAAAGAGCTGGAAAGAAGTCCTTGACCGATTTCTACACATGGTCTATCAAATCAGAGAGGGATAGAAAGGACTTCCTGAGGCTGGATGAGCTAGGTTTTTAATAAAGAAGAGAAGAAATGTGAAATATAAAGTAGAATGCTTTCATCCAGAGCACATCGGTAGATACGAGGTAGCTGCTTTGCCCCTCTTTAATATGAGTGTTTTGAAGGACAGGTTCTACCGACAACATTTCTCACTCCAAATTCTGTGCCAGGCAACAAGGGGATCAGTCGGTGCTTCATACCTGCAGGTGGATGGGCTGTGGACACTGCCCGGCCCGTGGCCTCCTGGGTACTGCTTTTGCCTTCTGTTGAAATGAGAAGTTTATTGTTTTTCCTTCTCTGCCATCAGGGCGTTATGTAGCTAAAGTTCTACATGATGATTAAGGGGGTAATGGTGACTTGGGTATAAACATCACACTGGCCGTTAGGTTTGGAGAACTAAAATGCATTCTTGATGCATTTGAAAATGCCACCCAAAACTGAATTCACTGGTTTGACAGTTTGTTACTTGCTAAGTATCTAGGCATTTACTGCCAACAATTCAGATTTCAGTTTCCACTGTGAAGTGAATTTTTACTCCCCCCAAATTTGGGTGACTCTGTCCCATAGCTGACTTCTTAAGTACAATGTTTTCCATCAGAATAAAAAAGACTGGGCTAAGGGGAGCTGAAAACCCTTCGGCGGGGCGTGGGGAAGTGTTTATGCACAGCTGAGAACAGTGAAATTGTACCTACTGGTCACCGCGAAGGAAGCGGGCCATCTGGAAAGCGTCTGAGACTGGATGCCATTGGCATCTACTGAGGAATAGTTCTCTCGACCAGGAAGGCTGTAGACACGCACAGGTCCCCCTGAGGTGTCAATCACTCCCCTGCAGAGTAAGAGTTACAGCTGAGACACGATCCAATTGTCTTGTGTCATCTACTGCTCTATGGGTCAAGAGAATAGCTGAGTGGAGAAGTTGCCAAAGGATGCTTTCTGCTGGCCCTTCAAGACTCCCTTCTACAGGAACAAAAATGTCTGGAGAAGTGACTCTGTGCTGTTAAACTTTTTAAAGTGATGATAAGAGCACACTGACACCCTGCTTCTTACATCTCAGAGATTCAGAATTAATAAAAAAGGTGCCAGTTTTCTTAAAGCAATTAACTGTATGTGCCCTTGGACTGTATTTAAAAAAAAAATCACACTCGCTCTTTTACTGTAGGATGGGGTGGCACTGGCTTACCGTAGTGACCATCAGCGAGATATATGGCATGCAGAGTTCAGTATCCTCATGTGAAAAACAGACCAAAGCCGTGTCTACTTTGAGATTTGTGACGGAAGTTAAAGCAATGCCTTGAGTAGCATACAAGCCCCATAATATACGACACAATGGCAGATGTTTTGGAATCATAGAAATGTAGCCATCGGGCACTTATGCAGGGCCGGAGAAACGGCTCAGGGTTTAAGAGCACTTGCTGCTCTCCCAGGAGCCCCGAGATCAGTTCCTAGCATCTCACAGCCACATGTGACTCCAGTTCCAAGGGACCCAACACCCTCATTTGTCCTCCATGGGCACCCAAACAATTATAGCATACACACACACACACACACACACACACACACACACGCACACACACACACACACACACACACTCATAATTTCTTTTTAAATGAATGCTATCTGCTCATTGTCAGACAGCTTCCCCTGTACATTTGGTAATGCAAGAATGCCCAGGAAAACCTCAAAAATATATCCACCTTCTAGGGCCAAAATTGGCACTAAAAAGAAGCAAGCAGGTAGGAAAGAGCTCCAAACAGCTAACTGGGGAAGAAACTAACTGTGCGTGTCCAGTGCCCACCCGCACAGCCCTTCCCACATGTCCCTGCTTACCTATGGACAGCAGCCCCACAGATGCTGGATACTGAGGCGTACACTATGTTCCCAAACACAGAGAACTCCTCCAGAGAGCAGCCTCCGGGACAGAGAACATCTGCTTTCTCTTTTCGGATATCCAGGCCTCTGGTAAAGCAGGTGATGGCAATGGGGACTGAAGAGAAATGGCTTGTTACGTCAGGGCTCCTACGGCTTCTTAGAGGGGTGTTGCAGGAAAAGCGGGCTGTGGGATTATTTTTTACTCCCCTAATTTCCGTACTTCCAACAAAATACTGACTTAAATGTTGACGCCGTTTTAGATGTCAGCAAATCAAAAGGGGTTTTCAGTTTAATCTAGGGCTGAGTTACTACAGATGTCTAATGTGACAATATTCCTAGTTCTCAGTCAATTTGGAAAATGTAACAAAGTACATCAAGATGAGAAAACAATGCTAATCTTTGGCTTAGTCCTTATTCTAAAAGTACAAACATCTCAGTTGTGATGAAACTGTTGATAGTTGTTTATGATGGCAGTAAATTTGGATCGAGCCTTTGGAGTGTCTGCATAGACATGTAAAAGTCTTGAGGCTACCCTTTGCAGAGGACTTTTAGACTGTTACCTGATACAAGCAGACCCTTAAAATCTCATATTCACATAAGCCGTCCAGTTAACTGGTGCCTGGATCCACAGAATGTTACTTAGTTGTACATTTTACAAATGAGGAAATGAAAGCTTTAGACTTAGCCCAAGAAGCACTCCACAACCCCCAAAGGCTAGACAGGAGGAAGTCAGTCCTGTGCTTGAATCTGATTGTATCTCCTCCAGATCCGTCCAAAGGGGACACGGGAGGCGGCAAATACTGTTTTAGAAAGCACTGCTAACATGCTTAGGTCTTAAACTCAGTCTGCCCCTCCCCACCCCCAGAAAAAAGGAAGTTTTGGATCCTGAGTGGCTCACGCAGGCATCCCAGCACTC
>CABHPP010131105.1:0-44410 GCA_902168425.1 Peromyscus attwateri
TTTATTAATAAGAACTTTTTAAGATTCATGCTACATAGGCTTTTTCTGGATTTCTTCCCCCTTTTCAGCAGAGATTAATAATTTTCAGTGTACTAGTCTTGTACTTTTTTCATTAAATTTATTCCCATTTTATTCTTTCTCATACTACAATAAATGAAATTGTCTTCTAATTCCCTATTCACATTGGTCATTGCTAGTCTATAGAAACAATGAATTTGGGGGTGGTAGTGTATTAATTCTGAGAGGCTTTGAGTATTCCATTGTATTTTCTACATCTAAGATCATATCACATACAAACCTCCTTTATTGTTTGTTTCTTATTCATCTGTTGTGGTAGTTTGAATGTAACTGGCCCCCAAAATCTCATAGGGAATGGCACTATTAGGAGGTGTGGCTTTGGTGGAGTGAGAATGGTCTCGTTGAAATATGTCACTGTGGAGGTGGGCTTTGAGGTTTCCTATGCTCAGGATACCACCCAGTGTCTTAGTTGAGTTCCTGTTGCCTGCAAGATGTAGGACTCTCAGCTACTACTCCAGCACCACATCCACCTGCACACCACCATGCTCCCTGCCATGATGATAATGGACTGAACCTCTGAAACTGTAAGCAAGCCACCCCAATTAAATGTTTCCTTTATAAGAGTTGCTGTGGTCATGGTATCTCTTCACAGCAATAAAAACCCTAACTAAGATAACTGTTGAGAGAGAGAGAGAGAGAGAGAGAGAGAGAGAGAGATTGCTTTTGCAGAGAGCTGTAGACCAGGGATTCTCAAACTATATCAGGCTTAGGATATGGTCCCAACAGTGTCTTCATTTGTAGCAAACTCCTATGTATGCAGCTGATGTTGGTCTTTGAACAACACTTTGGAGGTCAAAGATATAAAGAAAAAAGAAAGCAAAAAAAAAAAAAAAAAAAAACAACCAACGAAGCAAACAGTATAATCAAAGACAATGTAAATTGTAGAATCTCAAAGACAGCATAAATTGTAGTCATGGTTAGAACCTAGGTTTAAATTTATATCTGTCTGTCTGTCTATGTAACAAGAACCTCAATAGTCTGTATCTCTATCTATCTATCTATCTATCTATCTATCTATCTATCTATCAATTTATTAAGGGGTTCTATGTGGAAAACAGACTCATTGATACAGGATAAGGTAAATCCAGTTTCAGAGTCCTTGGAAAGCTAGGGATGGATCACACACTGCTTTATAACGCCTGATCCTGTCTTCACCACCCAAGAGACTGAGACCCCCTTTCTCCTCCCTTTTAATCATCACATAGGCAAATAAGAAGCATCACCTCTCTACCAGGCCAGATAGCCCAAGGTCATGGGTGGAGCGAATTCCCACTACATGTGTGTCCATCCATCCATTTATCCATCCATCCATCTTAGATTGATAGATATGTGTATGGGTGTTTAGCTGAACATATGTCTGTGCCCCTTGTGTGCAGCTGATGCCTGCAAAGGTCAGAAGAGGGCATCAGATCCCCCAGAACTGGAGTTACAGATGGTTGTGAGCCACTATGTGAGTGGTGGGAACTAAACCCAGGTCCTCTGCAAGAGCAAGTGCTCTTAACTTCCAAGCCATCTCCCCAGCCATGACAATATAAATCTAAATAAATCTCTAGTGTCTGAGAGTGTGGACACGATTACCCATGCTTAGGACTTGATTTCCTTTGGCTGCTTGTCCCCTCCCCCATCTTGGACCCATTAAGCAGGTGACTGAAGATCAGAAGATAAGCATATGAAATGTCTGATCGTTGCTTTAAAAATGTATGGGTGAGGAGTGGGGATGAACTGGAAGGAGTTGGAGGAGGGGAGAAGCATGATCGGAATATATTTTGTGAATGAAAGTGTAGGATTATCCTCCATAAGTAATGCTGAAATGGAATGTTCAGTATGAAGGAACTACTTGTATATTTCTTTGATGCTTCAGGAGGTGTGAGGCAATATCCAGAGTTCAAATAACCAGTTTTCAGGTTATCCAAATATTTTCTTACTATTTCCCAAGCACTGGAATGTTTTCTTCTCATTCCTGCATAGATTAATTTACACAGAGAAACTCACAGTTACACTCTGCAGTCTTTCGTTATTTCCTGACTTCCCTCACTGAAGATATGCTACAACAAAACACAGCCCTTCCTAAAATCAGTCCACATCATAGCTGACGACTGTCAAGAAAAGCCTGTGAAATGGAGTGGGATTGGCTTCTTTTGCACTGCTTTGTCTAGGTTGGAAATCAAATCTGAAATGTCTCAAGGCAAAAATTAGCCCCCTTCTCCCAATGTTAGGACACCTGCATCCCCACATCTCAGTTCCTCTGTCTTCATTTTAGTGAATAATTTGTTTTACTTGCCTGATTTTTAAATGAACTTCCCAATTATAAGCAGATGTCATTTTTCACAGAACATAAATTAGAAACAATTCCATCACCAACAGTCACAAATCTGTATAAATAGTATTGAGTTTGCCAATGAGCCTTGGGAAAATCCATAAAACAATGGGATTTTTTTTTTTTAAATCAGTAACCCAATTCTTGCCTCTTACTTAGGGCTAGTTTCAAGCTCAGCAAGCCATATCCTTTTAATTTCCAAGGGAAATTTGCATCTTAAAACAATACGTCTGTTTTAGAAGGAGCTAAGTTCCACAAAAACAGAATATTGTGGTCTGTAATTGCTCAGTTGGAAGCACCTGCTGCCAGTGTGTTCTGGAACCCTCGGCTCATTCTGTTTAAATGCCTAGAAGAAGATTTGATTGCTTTTGTTTGGAGTTGTGGTTTTCCCTTCTTCCTCCTGGTTCTTTATCATTGGTCAATCCTGAAATGGAAATTCCCCCAAAGCATGGCTTCTTGTAGTTCCTCTTTTAATGATGCATAATCAGATGGTAACAGGGATGGAGTCCCAAACCACTGGGGCCTTCCTGTGCTACTGCAACATTCAGGCAGTGATTACTCAGTTCCTGACCTTAAGTTTCCTTCATCTACTATGTTCTCAGATTCCATGTTCTTGTTTCATGGCCTCCCCTGAGTGGCTGGCTCACAAACTCCATCCCATTCATTTTTTTGAACCACTAAGCCTGGGCTACAGGGGCTGTTCTATATCAATTCAGTCACCCTGTCTCTATGCTGCCTTCTCATTCTGGAATATTCTGAAGCAATTGGCATAACTGTTTTAATTGGAGACATTATTTATTTATAGCAGCCTTGCAAATTCCTTTGGTTAGCATCTGTTAATTCCCTATTTCATCTTATATTCATTTTTTATTATTATTTTGTGCATTGGTGTTTTGCCTGTATGTGTGCCTGTGTACCACATGTGTGCCTGGTGCCTTATGGAGGCCGGAAGGAGGTGTTGTATATCCTGGGACTGTAGTCACAGACAGCTATGAAGTGCCACGTGGGTGCTGGAAATCAAACCCAGGTCCACTGGAAGAACAGCCAGTGCCCTTAACTATTGAGCAGTCTCTCTAATCCCCACTCTTCATTCTTAACCCCTCCCTATTTCTTAGTCATTTTCACTTCCTACTACTTGCGGTCCTCATTTGCCTTGACCACTCCCACCTTGCTTTTAAGCCTTGTCTTAGACATCTCTGCCCACAGGAAATGCTTGTGAAAGTCTTGCTCTGGGTCAGCTGCATTTATCTTATGATCAAGATCCCCTATTACCCTCGCCCCCGGCACCCCATCTTGCCTTGATTTGTTGCTCTGGCTAGGGCTGTGTCTTCCACAAGCACCGCCCCCTGCCTTCCACCCAGTCCCACTTCCAAGGCCAGGGCTGTGTCTTCCACAAGCACCGCCCCCGCCCCCAGCCTACTACCTAGTCCCACTTCACTTCCAAGCTCCCCAGTTAGAAGTCTGCTCATGATTAAAGTCACATGAGAGAGCATCTCAGATTCTCCAAACCAGAAGGGACGGGCACTTTCTATGAAGCATTTGCTTGGTTCCTACTTGAGCTCACAATGATTCCTTTGATATTAGTAAGCTATCCTTAAGCAATGTTGAGGAATGCTTTTTAGATTGTTCCCCATTCAGTGTGAGAGTTATAAAACGCCCACCCTGGAGGCGTCATTTGCCACTACTTCACAGATTCTCGAGCATAGAGTAAGAGTGTTGTAGTTCTACTTAGTAACAAGCTGCATCAGACCCTACAGAAAGAGAGATACATGGAAGAAATTCTAGTCTTGAGTACATTTTGTTTGAAGACAGATGATGTCTTCCATACCATTAGAGGCAAGAATTTGCTCCTATAATGAAGATAGAGTATATAAATCTTCTATATATAGCTACAAAAGTTTTACAGGAAAAGTTTAAAATAACTGTATAGGTATTTGGAAAAGTTTAGGAAAGAAAAAACCTAAAAAAAGAAATTGTTTTTATTTTTCATTTTCCCGTTAAGTCCATGGGTTCTTTGTCTGAGACAATGGCATGAAGAAAGAATAAAATAGAACATAGTGTGTGAGTTCTTCACAAATCAGGATGATGGTCAACAATGCATCAGAGAGATTTCAAACTCATGATGGATCGCCCTACAAGTCACTCCCCAAGTATGAAGACAAGGATTTTACTTGACATTGTGTCTTCTAAAGCCCATTTCAAATCTTACTGGATTTATAAAACAGAATTTAAATTTTAGGTTTACAAGTCATCAAGGCAGTTGTTGTTAAGAGACCACTATGTCGAGTTTTAATGCTAAAACTACTATGATTATATAATCCAACCTCCATTTATTGGAATGATTATAACATGTTCTAGACCACTTGTTACCTGTTTGTTTGTACCTTATGAATATTCTACATTGATAGTCCTCACATTTGGTGGGCTAGAAGTATTATTGATTCTCTCTGACTTCAAATAAAATGTTCAGCTTTTAAACAAAATAAAAATTTCCCACCCTGCCAATAAAAATTATGATTCAGTGGGTATGGAGTAAACCTAAAAATGTGTTCTTAAAACTTTCTCAGGAGATATTAATGCATTTATATCCATTGTTCTAGTTTTTATCTGATGATCATTGTGTGTAAAATACAAACAGAAGCCTTTCTTCTATTAATTTAACCTATTTCATGTAGGGGAATTTCTATATGAGGTTGAAACCTCATAATTTACCCTATAGTTGATTCACACCTGTAAATCAACTCAATACATGCCCAGTACATGCCCTTAATACATGCCCAGTAGATCCTCTAACAAACACTAATCCGTTGCAGGCCATGAATACAACTACTTCACTAGCCTCTATGTTGATCTGATTATAGATAGACTGTGTTCTATAAAAAGGTTTTGGCCAGTCAAGCTTTTATTAATTTTGATTAAAAACAGAAACACCAGTCTGAATAAAGTAATAATCAACTAGGAAAAAATGTTTGCAAGGGTGGGGGGGGAGGGAAGAAATCTAAAGAATACAGCAAAGATGTAAGAAGAAAGAACAGTGGTTTTCAGAAAACATACATCTCGGGAAAATATTTGTAGTGATATTTTGTTTGTGCTCTAACAAATAAAGCTTGCCTGGAGATCAGAAAGTGGAGCTAGCCACTAGTTAACCATAGAGGCCAGGAAGTGGTGGCACACTCCTTTAATCCCAGCACTTAGGAGGAGGAAGCAAGAAGATCAAGAGTTCAAGGCCACCCTATGCTACACGAGATTGATCCAGTCTAAAAGAGAAACAGAGCCAGGCAGTGGAGGCAGATGTCTTTGATCCCAGCACTAGGGAGGTGGAAACAGGAAGTGATATGGCTGGGCAGAGAGAGGAATATAAGGCAGGAGGAGACAGGAGCTCTCCCCTTTCAGGCTGAGAAGTTGGCTGTGGCTAGTTCCTTTACTTCTCTGATCTTTTAGCATTTACCCCAATATCTGGCTCTGGGTTTTTATTATTAAGAGCAATTGGGATTTGTGCTATAAATACCCCCTCCAATTTCCCACCTAATTAAAAATCTTACTTGAAACTAAGGAAGAACAAGCAGATTTACTTGTACTCTAATCACTATTGGGGAGACTTGTTTATCATGTGTTTTATTGTTTTTATAGTTTGCTTTCAAACGTTATTGGGCCACCCAGCCATTTGCTTCAGTGCCAGCCACAAGCACCTGCCCTGCGCTGCTCAACTATGGGCTCCACTCAGTGGCCAAACACTGGAGAGAATAAAAGAACCCACAGACTTCAAGCCAGGGTTTGGAGTATACTTCTTGTTTGTTTTTCTTGCAATAAGAGAAAACAGCCTAACTTGTATTTAGAAATTAATTTGGGGATATCTGTCATTTCTATCATAGCCTATCAGTCCCCATCCCAGCTGGGTTATTTATGAATAATTAGGCTAATAAACCAAATCTGAGGAGCATTTCAAATACTGGAATGTGAAGTATGGCTGAGGAGTCATTGAATTAACACAAGCCACTACAGAAACAGCAGTACCACCAAGTGGTGGTGCCAGCATTGATTTTCTGGGCAAGTAGAACTCAAATGAAAAGTTTAGCCTATAGCTACTTAAAAAGTTGGGAATAAAAAGCATTCTTGCAGGCCCACCTCCCTTTCATTTCCAGAATTCTCTACTGGAAGGCTAAATTGCACATTTCTTTCATCCATCGGTGAGACACCGTTCTTTCTGTATGCAGTCTGTGCCTTTGTAGGAATACACCACAGGAGGGCAGAGTGCATGCGGCCCGTGGGCAGTACATGCACTCTGCACACTTGGAACGTGTGAGGGAGCCCCTTTTCTCTAGGATGACCCTACAATGGCACAGGTCAGCCTGGAAATGCCTGGAAGGGCGAGTAATGAGGGGAACCTGTAGAACAGTTCACGGTCCAACTTGACATAATCAGAATGTGTGCTTTCTGCCTGCTCGCTGCCATTCTTCCGAAGCGTAAACATTTCTTTCAAAACCACGTCTGCTCAAAGCAGACTTTCAAATGTTCTCTGATTAAAATTGCCAGGTTTGTTTGTACCATCTGCTAATGCAATCACATAAAATTCTGATTTTCTGTCAATGAGTTAATCCTCCTGGTGCTGAAGCAAATGGGATCACAGACTTGAGACTGAGCAAGAAATGGTCTGTGTGCATTGAGATGGTCTTGGGATCAGCCATGCTTTGGGAGCAGTACAGGAACTCAGAGTGGGCTTCTGCCCCGTCTGGTTTCGTCAGTGATAGCCACAGTCAGCTTCCTCACTCTCCTACACATTTATTCTCTACTGCATTTTGTCCGTCTCCCCTCACTTCAAAATTACATTGTGAAATCAAGCATAGAATGACAATGTATCATAAGGTATTGAATTATTACATCCTCTCCTCTCTGGGGATGTTTTGTGTGAAGAAAAGCTTATTAAACATACCGCAATTGTTAATTTCTTTTGCTATTCAAATTGGACTAGTGAACGTATTTTACTTTTGGAACCCACTTAATGGCAATCCATAACTTCATTTGAAGATCTAGCCTAAGACTGGAACAAAAATAAAAGAAAGAAAAAAATCTTTCCCCTTTCTTGTCTAGCCACACTAATCCTCTTTAAAGTACCCTTTCCATCAAGGGAACTTAGAGGAGCTCGATTTCTATAGCAAATGGAATACCGAGTGGTGCAGTTTAAAAGGGTTACTACTGTGAGTGAAAAATGAAAATAATGGAATGACCCAGAGAGACACCCTGAGCCCAGGAGTCCACATGGCACTCGACTTTATTGGGTCAGGGATATGCATGTACCTCTGTCTAATTGGAAAGCCAGGGACACAGCAGACCTTGGCTTCGGCTGGTGGGGACGCACACTGGAAATGTTTTATTGCAAAATGACTGAAACCCCGTAAGAAGTTTAACACTTAGGAGACAGCGGGGATGGCTTAGAGAAAAAGAACTAAGATTCTCTCCATTGGGTTCCCCTAGCCCTGACAAGGTTGGCAACTTCATTTTTTAAAAAGTGTGATGAGTTCGGATGACTGCTGAAAGTTTCATCTTTAAAAAAAAAAAAAATAGAACAGTTGAAGTGTCCCCTCAGAAAGATGCCTGGGGAAATACATCATCGCAATGGTATAGACATGCATCAGGAACTGCCTGCAGATTGCCCAAAGAAAACAGAGCCAATTTTCTGAGAAGATTGAATAGAAATAGTGAATGCACCCAGCTTCGTTTAATGCCCACGGAGTTCGTGTGAGACTGTAATTAAGAATGGAAAGAGGTAAGAGGCTGAACCCAGCTCTTTGTGGTTTCTTCGGAAGGTCGAAGACCACACTTTCTAGCAGGATTCAAATTAGCAAGTGACAGTGGGGTTTCCACACACTTGGCTCTGTGCCAGAATGTTCTCTCTCGTGTGGTTTTCAAAATTTACCCTAAAGGCAGATTTATGACTATTTTGAAAGAACAGGCCTTCCTCTCCTTATTTATAGAGAAGAGCTTTATTATTTTGTTCAATTGGTAAAACAAAATTAAGCCCGAGTCTGGGCAGTAATTTTTTTTATTATATCTATAATGATACAAATACAGCATTTGTTTTGGAGTAGTGAGGCTTCTGATTTGAAATCAGAAAACCCTATGGTAGTGTAAGGCATTTATCATCACGGAGGCCTGATCAGGGCCCTATGGAGGTTTAAACATAGCGGTGCTCTCTCTCAGCTAATATGGTAAATCCTCCTGCTACTGGTGAAAAAGTGTTGTATCGTCTCCTATGGAGAGCTGAGGCTGGGGTGGTGGAAAGACCTTGCGCTTTGATTTTGACTCCTTTTCTGGCCAGCGCTGAGATATTAGCAAGTGCACACTTCCTCTGAACCCTAATGACCCTGTGGTTAAACTGTAGATGACTGCTGGGCCTTAGAGGGGTGGGTCAAGATGAAGTGAGCTGATACAGGAAGAGCACTTGCATAGTGCTGCCATACACAATGCAGAAGCAGTGGTCACCCTTTGTCAGCAGTTAGTATGGCATCCTAAAGCTTCAAGCCGTCAAGCAGAATATACTGTGGCTATGAACCATTTCTCTGTATTCTGATTTTATCTGCATTTTCCTTACACATAGCATGCTAAGCAATCCCCAGATTTTGCATTTATTAAGAGTCCTTCCTCACGAATGAATGCAGAAGGTTCTAGCCAATGCCAATTTAAAAAATAAAAACTAGTTGTTTTATTCTGCATCTTCATGCATTAAGCATTTCTTCACATGAGTTCAAGACTGATTGTCCCACAGGTTTTAATGGATTGTAAAAAATAATGGCACAAAATCTTGAGATGGATCGAGTGGGTAGTTAAATGTACAAAGAAAGAAGAAGGCTGAAGAGGAGGTTCGGTGGCTGAAGTCCATTTCATACAGGTGTCAGGGCTGGAATTTGGATCCTTGGAATTGCACATAAATGGCCAGTAATTCCAACCTTAGTGGCAGACAGTAGACCCGGGAGCAGACTAGTTAGCAACAGCCATATCAGTGAACTCTGGGTTTGATTGAGAGATCCTACCTCAGTGAATAAAGTAGAAAGGTTATTGAGGATGATTCTTGACCAACCATAGGCTTCCACATACACTGACAGATATGTGCCCACATATGAGCATCCATACATGCCAAAAGATACCAATGCATACACATTTCACAGCACAGCACACATACATACACAAAAGAAATTGAAAGAAATTAGGAAAAATAAACAAGGAAACAGGAAGAGTTGGATTAGCAGGTAAACCAGCAGGCAGCTCAGGGCCTCCAAGAAGGTCTTGGCACACACCAGCCTAGCAGAGATTTGAGAATTACTGGGACACAGAACCCTGTTCCTTTTAACACTGAGTATCACCACTACCCAATAACATTTTGGGAACATCCCGTTACTCTTAGCTCAGAACTGGGAAAAAGAAACACTCATACATGAAGATCAAATATTAGGAAATAGGGGCCATGACAGAACAGAGAGGAGAGAGTAGAGTTGATACTCAGTGAGGGCTGGTGCATTTACTGGGGACTGCGCCACTCCAAGAACATTTGTTCTTTCCCAACAGGTCTTTGCTGATTTTGAAGTGGGAGGGATATTTACCATGCTTTAGAGCAGAATGCCAGAATGCCATGAAATGTATTTGTTCTGTTCAAGTGGGGACACAAAGATCTTTTAAAAAGTGAGTGATCTTGAGACTGCATGTGGCACAAAGCCCATGCCTATGAGGACAGCTTTTCTTGTCAGTGAGAAATGTGGAGAGTTTGGAATCTGTATCCTCAGTTCCCTGAAAGGTACCCTGTTACAGAGACCCAGGAGCTAGCCTCAGAGGTCCTTCTTATGGGCGGTCGGCATTTGTAACATACTTTCCTGAGTCTATAAAAACATTAGAAAAAAAACCACATCCAAATCTGAAGATTTTCAAAGATTACAGTTCCAAGCCACACTTACGACAGGCTCCTCCCACTTTTCCTCCCCCCATTCTAACCTCTTAACCTACCTTCTTTGTTTTCATATCCCTTGATCAAAGTAGTTTTCACTTGAATAAATACTGGGACAGGTTCCATGGGTATTACGAAAGAGTATATGCCATTTCTACCTTCAAGACCCACTCATTGTCATGGAAAGCACTACCATATTGTGTATTCATATTTAATATATTTTGTAATGTAATAGAGGATAGTTGTGTGAAATAACAACTTACTTATTGCTAAAGAATGAAGCTACATTTTATTCTTTCTTTGAAGTTCCCGACTGTACCATATATGTAGTATTCAATGTGTCTTATGAAATGAATGGAAACATTAATGGCACATGACCCTAAGATTAGACTTATTTTATACAACATAATATAACCAATGTAATTTAATAACATGATATTTTGCATATCAGACAAGCCAGGACAGAGTCAGGCTGAGATGTCTCAAGTCTGACATTGACTTTTTTATGCTTCACGAACTGCCCTGTGCTTTACTTTACTCAGTGTTAGCTGAGATGGCATCAGAAAACACACTAACAAGACAGCCATCTTAGAAGCAATCATTGCTTTATGAAGACCAATCTGGCATCACTCAAGAAAGTTGAACTTACTCAAGAAATTACCATACATACTGGTTTATTCCAACTCATATTTTCTTCTCTACTGGTTGTGTTTTTAACCCTCATGCCACATAAAGTAGAAAGTTAGATTTTTTTTTCTGACATGCTTACGTATCATTAAGTGTGAAGCATTAGTAGAGGAAACTAGGGTCAAGAAGAAAACACTGCGTTCTGATGGGTATTTATCTTATGATGAGTAATGAATCTCAACCTCTCATTCCGTGTTGGCTAACACAAAAACAATAGCTGTAGACATGTGATTTCTCTTCCTTTGTTGTACATACTTGCTCCATTGACAAGGAGACTGAATTGTGGGAGGGGTACTTTTTTCTTTACACTTAGACGAATACAAATAGAAGGAAATGACTTAGGGATGCTGAGCTTGTTTAGGGGTAGAGGTAACAGTGATGGATGGGATCTGCATTTAAAGTGATGCATCAGTCACTCTGGCATTTCCTCTCTCATGTTCTCTTCTTCCGGAGCCTGTTCTCTGTATCCTTTTCTATTGTAACTACACATTGGTTCTCAAACTCATAATGTAGCGTTTACTTCTACACTATTCATTAGACTTTATGGACTGGAAAATATAGTGACAGATTTCTGATACATGTCCCCTGAATCTTATGAGGGATTACAAAGTGGGTGTCTTAGTTCTAGTTGCTGTAACTTGAGAGGAAGGCTGATAAACAATAACAATGTATTTCTCATGATTCTGGAGGTCAGGAAGGGACAAGAGTTCTGTCGTGATGCAGGTTCCCTCCTGGGATGCAGACTAACTTCCTCTCCGGCAGCAGAAGGAGAGGTGGAAACCCTATTTACAGAGACTCCACCCTCCAACCTAACTTCCCAAGGCTCCACCTCCTACAACCATCACATTCAAGGATTCCATGTCAACATTTGTATTTGGGGAGGGAGGCACAAACATTCAACTGTGACAGTGTCTGTGCAATCACTAAAGAGGATGTTCTCTTGCAGGAATGGAATTCAACCACAGAGAAGCTGAAGAGCCAGGCGCTGGAGATCCTACTGTCCAAGGACTTCACGGAAAAAGAACAGCTACAGCTCTCTAGCCAGAAACTGAGTCGACTGCAAGAAGAGTTTGGTCGACTCATGGTGGACAGAAAAGGCTGCTTGACCATGGCACATGACTTTTTTAACAGGGCTAACAAGGTTAGTGTGAGGTCAAGATGATAATCTTTGGTGGTACCGGGGCTGACCAATAAGAAACCCATTATGTCGGCTGCTCAGGGCACATCATAGAAGGCTAAATTCTGTGTAGAACAGCACACTGATAGAAGAGTTTAAAATCACATTCTTATTGTGGCTATTGGTTGTTTTTCAAAGCTAAGAGATTGTGTTTTGATGTGCACAGAGTTAGTTTTTAAAGTAACTCCAAAGCCAGGTTTCATGGTGCATACTTTTAATCCTATACTCAGGAGGCTGTGAGTTTGAGGCCAAGCCTGGTCTGCATGTTCCTGGCCAGTTATAGAGTGAGACCCTGTCTCAAAAACAAACGAACAACCCAAAGAAATAAACAACAACAAAAATAACTTTTAAAAAGTTCCCTTTTAGAGCTGCCATTGGTCTGCTTGTGGGAGACACTATTCTCCATATTAAAATGTTTCTCCCAGAGATGAGGAAATATAAAATACTTCAGGTCAAAAAGAAACCTTAACAGTGTTACCAAAACACCTTTTGTTGTTTGTTTTAAAGAGTAGTTTAGGGTGGCCTCCAGGGTCCAATGTAGCTAAGGGTGGCCTTGATCTGACCTTTCCTTGTCTGCCTCCCTAGTGCTGAGGTTCCAGGCATGCATTACCACACCCAGTTTATATAGTACTGGGGATTTGTGCATGCTAAGTATATCCCTGATCGATTTTTGTTCTTTTAAAAAAATTTCTTTGGTTTATTAGGCAGAAATACATAGATATTACAAGTCTTCTGCGCATATGGAGTCCTAAGGTCAGAAACTGCCTCACATCAGCCATTCTGCCTTGGTCTTACATTTTTAAGTAAGGCAAGGGAGAGCCTTGCTACAGACCATCAGTGGGTCTTCTTGTGTAGGAGAAGGGTGCCACTACTCCTGGGCAAATGCTTTCACCTTTGTAGCAGATGGTCCTGGGGGTGGTGGGGTGGTAATGTCTGACTCCTCAGTAACAAGTCATTAGGTCAGAGGGTGGCGCCTCTAGAACAGGATTTCCATCTCACCTTCTGCTACATGAGAACACAAGAAGTTAGTCTGCATCCCAGGAAAGAGCCTTTATCACAACAGAACCCTTGTCCCGTCCTGATCTCAGCCTTCAAACCTCCAGAACCATAAGCAATGCATCGCTATTGTTTATACACAGAGGTGATGTTCCATGTGTGCGGCTGGTGATATTATTTGAAGGGTTTTTGACCTTTGCCACGGTAACATAGACCTCCAGACCTCTGCACTGGAATCATTTAAATGGTTAAATTTCAGCAATTTAAAGGCAGACAAGGCAAAAAGCATAGGATGAGGGAAGCTACTACACACACTGTGCTCTGAAAATCACAACACGGGAGCTCTGAGTAGAGTGAGCTCCATGCTTACTTAATTGTGAAATTCTTTACTTACAAAAATCTTTTGAAAAGATGAGTAGTAGAATTCGAACACAGAGATGACAGAATTTCAGTAAACCTATTAAACAAGTACTCTTGGTTAATGATGGGATTTTGGGGGGTCTCACAGTTTTAAAGCAGGACACGGATACAGCATATAGCTGGAGATATTGAACTGAGTAGATGTTAATTGCTAGTTATTTTTTCTCTTCAGCAGCCCAATTTTGAAGTAAGAGGTTGTAAAATTTCTGTCACACCTTTAGTCTACAGAGTGAGCGAGCTGTTTTCAAGTTGACTGTTTTTGCTGCTCAGGGAAAGAGTAATAGAACGTGTTTCTATAAAACAATGCTTCTGATAGATGCTGCATAGCTCACAGCCTTGCAAAATGTAGACAGTTCTCTCTCCCTCCCTCCCTGTCTCTCTCCCTCCCTTTCTCTCTTTCTCCCTCCCTCCCTCCCTCCCTCCCTCACTCACTCACTCACTCACTCACTCTCTCTCATTCTCTCATTATTTTGGTTTCTCGACATTCATTATTTGATACCTTGCCTTGGCTGTTTGTCATTTGACTTCATTTTCAGGCCCTGGGGGAAACTGTAAAAGTTAAAGAAGATGAATTGGTAGAGGAGAGGAGGAGGGAGCTAGGAAGGAGGAAGGGGAGGGAAAAGACAAGAGTGGATACTCTCTGAATCTCATACAGTAATGCAAGTCTGGTCTAGAGAAGAGAACCCCAAAGAGTAGATTCCTGGATTCTCTATCTTATCCAGGATCATGCTAAATATTCAAAGTGTAAAGTTGGCTGGCATTTACCTGTGCTCTAACTTGTGGCCAATGGTTCTCAAGAAGGTTTAGAGTTCTTTCTTATTAAGGAAATTATTTCCAAATTAAAAAGAAATAACTCAATGTGAAAGATGATGGATATGGGAACTGGGACAGAACCAGATGCCAGAGTTTGTAGATTGGAAGGTTAATCATGCATCTGCATGCATTGTTCTATGTTAGTAAGATAAAATTAATGATGAAATTATGTAGAGAGCAAATCTATGTAAGCTAAGAATCAAGCTCTGCTTATGACTTATAAGTGACATTTTTCTTTTTGATTCATATTTTGGATTCTACAAATTAAAAAAAAAATCTTACCATTTTACCTATCTTGACAGAAAACTCAAATAAATCTCCAAGTCTTTAAAATAATTTTCTGCCTGATGGTGCTGGCACACACCTTTAATCCTAACACTTGGGAGGCAGAAGCAGGTGGATCTCTGTGAGTTCGAGGCTACCATGGTCTACAAATCAAGTTCCAGGACAGACAGTACTGTTATGCAGAAAAACCTTGTCTCAAAAGCCTAAAATAATAATAATAATTTTCTAGGCTAGAATTTCTGTGTACAATAGTAATTGGGGTAGTTTTAAATTTACATTGTTTATCTCAGAAGCTGTTACCCAGCAAAGCAGTAGCTGGGTGACAGCATACAGATGAGCTCAGTATGTCCCAATTCCAACATGGGTGATGGAGATCAGCATGGGCACATGTCTGCCCCACAGTTAAGAGTGAAGAGAGGAACTCTCAACTCAGGGAATCCGCTGTTTGATAGCAAGCAGCAAGTCTACTCTTTGTCTCAGGGGTGACATCACCTCACATGGGAAGATTGATACCTGCAGAACCCACAGCTATTGGTTCTGTTAGTGCTGTGTGGGGATAAAGAAATTCCTGCCTAAAGATAGCCCTTTCCCACAAATACCAATTCTGCTTCTGATGTGAGAATTATTATCCTAGCAAACAAACTCATTGCCTGAAATTCCTCATGTTCTGTCAAGTGTCAATGAGCAGAACATGCTAGTGCTGTGGAAAAAATGAGATACTGGGATGGTGTGAATGTCAGCTTACTATAGGGGGTTTAAAATATGCTTTTTGCGGGGCTGAAGAGATGGCTCAGTGGGTAAGAACACTTGCCTCACAAATGTAAGGACCTGAGTTCAGATCCCAGGATCCTCGTAAAATGCTGGACGTAGTCCTGTGCATGCCTGGAACTCCAACATTGTGGAGGGCAGAGACAAGAGGATCATGCGAGCTTAGTGGCTGACAGCTTAGCTCTAGGTTCCTTGAGAAACCTTGTCTCAGGGAATGAGGCAGAGAGTGATAGCAGGAAACCTGACATCCTCTTCTGGCCTCTACACACTTATCTATACACATGTGCCCATACACCGCCACTGCCGCCGCTGCCACCGCTGCCACCACCACTGCTTCTGCCACAACCCTACCACCACACATACTACCACCACAACCACCACCACCCTAACGCATACATATACACACACACACACCACTACCACCACCACCACCACCACCACCACCACGACCACACATACTATCACCACAACCACCACCACCCTAACACACACACACACACACACACACACACACACACACACACACACACACAAAACACCACCATCACCATTACCATAACCACCCTACCACCACCACCACCCCAAATAGTATTTTTCAACTTTGTATAAGTAGAAAGGGATAAATGTAAAGTTTCTCTACAGAACAGACAGTAAGTTTTTAAGTCATATATAATATTCAGACAGACTTCTTCCGCATGTTTATTGTTACATCCTTTCTACCAATTCTAGATTGAGTAAATACAGTCATTCATTGAAGTCACTGAATAAGCAGTACAGTAAATCCATGGCAGCAACTGTCTTCTTCATCTTTAGGTATTCACTTATTTAGTGAATATTTATTGAGCAACTTCTATGCATCAGACACTATTATAAATTCAGAGGATACAATATAGAGCAAAATGTGCAGAAAAATCTATGTCAGAATAGTTTCCAAATTTTGAGATCCAGGAAGCTGTAAAAATTACCTAACTGTCCACACAGAGAACAATTCCCTCAATGCCTTTGCCTCATGGCTCCGGGAACCCAACTGATACCTTGTAATTAGCCTAGAAGTTGGGGACAATTACTCAAAATGTCTGAATCTGTTTCTCAAGCAGAGAAACCTGTGAGCAGTGCATTGTTCTAGAGAGATGACTCTTTGAATCTGGACTTAGCAGCAGGTGGCAATGTTGAGACATGGGCCTTAGGGAATGTTGCCATATTTGTCCTAAACCAGCCTCTAAAACCCAGGCAAAGTTTGAATCATGAAGAATTGACTTCCTTTTCAGAGTATCCGACTGTATTTGGTGAACCTAGTTGTTAAATCATTCTTCCATTAATTAACTGGTAATGTTGGTGATTTGCAGTGAGTAATAGTTGACTGGAGAAGGGTGCTCCCTCTGATGTGCTCTGCAGTGTACTCTCATTGCTTGAAACACGAGCGTAACATCTGTTACAGAACATACCTTGATCCCTCTAAGTTTTCATCCTTCCCAATTGTAGGTTATTATGTGTGTTGTATTTCCAGCATTTCATGGAAAATTTTAGTATCTATAGACCGTCCAAGACGGAGTTATTGTTATTTGGGGGTTGGGATTGAACGAAGCAGGGATGAATATCCAGTGTGTTAAGTTCAGAATAGTATAAGCTTTTATTTATGCAACAGCCATGACTGAACCCAAATCTGTCAAGTATGGCCCTAAGGTTGTCAAGTTTCATGCCCCTACCTTCTGTTCCCAGGCACATGATTCCTCTGGGGGGAAAGAAGCGGAAAAGCCTAAAGCCAAGTCCGTTTTGTGAACATGGTCTGACCTTCAGAATGAATGAAGTGACCTTCAGTATGATCAGTTCATACTTGGTCAGTATGAATGCCAAGGTGAACTACATTTGGGGCATTTAAAGAAACACCTCAGTACTCATATGAAGCATAGTGCCATGGCCTCCATTGCTTCCACCATCACTATTGCAAATGGCGTGTCTTTTACAAGGTGTGGTTGCTTTTCAAAACACAAGACAGTAATGCCTGGAGCCACATTTCTGTTTGACATGAAAACAAAATGATTAAGCATGGCATTTGCTGTACGTTTTTCCCATTTACATATTCCTCATTTTACAATTTAAAAATAAATATATTTTAAGCACATTGGTGGAAAACAATTACAATGACCGAATTATTGAAGATTGAAAGAGGAAACATGCCCAGATAGAAAACCTAAAAAATATTACTGAGAAGGAGTTTCTTAAAATTATGTAAATGAAATCTGGAAATTAAACTAATTGTTAGAAAATTTTTACAAGTTACATATTTGTACAATTCTTGAGCACTGTGTCTCAGAGTCCTCCTTTAAATAGATTTAAGTAAGTGTATGTGTATGTCTGTGTACATGAGTGCAGGTGTCCATGGAGGCCAGAAAGGGCAGTCAGATCGCTTGGAGCTAGAGTTACAAGTTCTTGTGAGTCACCTGCCATGGGCGCCTGGGAGCCAAACTCTGGTCCTCTCTTAAGAGCACAGGCTCTTAACCACCAGTCCATCTCTTTATTCCCTTGGACTCCTCTTTTTAAAAGTCACTTCTTTTCTCTTAGAAATAGCTGGAACACTGGCTTTTCCACCAAGCTTCTTACACCCTGATAGAATGTTGTGTTCTACTCTTGCCCCGAGTCAGATAGGTACTTGAGTAAAGCCAGAGGCAGGTGTGGTTTATAAGACAGAGCAATGTACTGTAGGAAAGGCATGATGGGTTAAGGCCAGCACAGAGGGGAGCACCGAGCAGAGCCTGACCAGGGGAAATGTGTCAAGTAAGGTAACCACTGAGTGACTTTGGGCAGGTAACACACAAAGGGAAGATATACAGTCAGGCTGTGCTCAGGAAATCTGGGCTAAGTCACTGCCTGAGGAGTGTGGTAGAAGATCAGAGTGAAGAGTAACAGAAGCAATAGAGGCAGCCAGGGGCTCAGTGAGGAGTGTGGACGCCATACTCAGGAGTGTGTGTGTGTGTGTGTGCGTGCACATGTGCACACATATATTTACAATATATAGTGGATACTATATATGTTATATATTATCTATTATATATGTAGTTGTTGCTAGTGTTTGTAGTTGGGAGTTTTCTCTGGTCCTGCCTGGCCCTGCGGTCAGGATGAATCTCTCCCACCCATGTCCCACTGCTTATAAAATAATCACTCAGAGGCTTAATATTAATTACCAATTTCATGGCCTATGGCAGGCTTCTTGCTATCTAGTTCTTATATCTTAAATTAACCCATTTCTATTAATCTATGTTTTGCCACGTGTTCCGTGGCTTACCAGTCTGCTGGCATGTTGTTCCTTTGATGGCAGCTGGTGTCTCTGCCTCTCCTTTCTCTTCCTCCCATCTCTCTTGGATTTTCCTTCCTAGATCTATCCTGCCCTGCCTAGGCCAATGCAGCTCTATTTATCAACCAATCAGAGAAACATACTCACAGCATACAAAAAGACATCCCCCAGCAATTGTTTATCATTTACTATATAATATATAAGAAATGATTAAGAACTTGAAAAGATTATAAGTCAAATCTCACCACAAAAATTGATGTTGACATCTTCAGTTCTTCTCTCTTCCTTCTGTCCCCGTGAGAGAATGATGACTCTGGGATTTAGAACCCTTTACTTTAAAGCTCAGAGATCAATCGGCTTGTTTAAACCTCAGCAAATATTCAATGAAGGTGGCTAAACTATTAGTTCAGAAGTATTAAACAGATGATGGAAAATAAGGGATGCCTTTAACATCCTTCATCATAAGAGCCTAAACCCACCTCAGGCTTACACGCCTGAGATACTCACTTTTGAGGTTGTATAGGTCAATAGTAGGGTGTTTGCCTGGTGTCTGTAAGGTCTGGGTTCTACCTCCAGTACTCCAAATAGAAAAAGAGATATTCAATTTACTCCTACTCACTAGTAAGTGGTTTCCAGTAAATTTGTCAGTGGACCCTTAAGTCATGAATGTATTCACTGGGTGTCTTTCCATGTGTACTTCTACACTATTATGCATCTCTTTTGGCAGTGAACAAATTCAGCCTTGTGGTATAGTCATTTCTTGGCGGATTGATTTTTCTTTGCCTAATTAAAATTCCCCAAGGCTAAGGAATATGTCTGTCTCACTTTGTATTTACCTAAACACTTAGAATACTGCCTTCTAGTTAATTATTTGAATCACTGAGAACATGAAATACAAACTATAGAACTCCTGGTCTGTTGGAGACGAGGACCCTCTGAGCATAGCAGCTCTCCCCTTCCGTGAACCAGCCGTGGTTACTTGCAAGACATCTTCAAGGCAGGACCTATTGATTGTTGATATTTTCTCATAGGAGGAGAGAAGAGTCACTGGTCCCTCACCTGAGGTTCCAGCCACTGCTTCCTGTACCTCTCTATATAATTTGTCTCTAAATGCACACAGCCTCATAGTCTAAAGGGGAGCTAGTGGATATATTGTGTGCAGCAAGTTAAGCAAAGGGAAAAGACTATCTTTGAAGCTGTGCAAAGGTTATCATCTATGCCGGGGTGGGACTTTCCATTGATATGGCTTCTTTGTGGTCACCCATGATCCTGTAAGTAATCCCTAGACTGTGTCCTGTAAGTAAGCCCAACCAACTCATTGGTCGCCCATGTTAGACTCTGGGAGAATTCTACTTTAGTCTGTCTTATATAGTGTAAGTAGACATTTGTTCCTATCTCCCCAGGAAAATATCATACAACCAAGAAAACTGTATTGTGTTGTTCATAACAGATTATATTGATCCAAAGTATTTAGGATAAGCTCAGTTTAAAAGGGGAAATCTTACCACAAAACCCAAGGAAAACAAATTTCCAGTACAACTTCTGTGTCATGCTTGAGAAGCTAGGTAGGGTTAAATAACAGAGACTATCACATGTATCGTCTCCAGGCAGCATTGACTCGTTCTTATTATTCCTGTGGTATTTCTTACTGTCCAAGGGAGAGGGTGTCTTAATCATCTTTGTATGCCACCTAGTGTTCAAAATTTTTATGTTGTATGAATGACTCAACAGCTGGTTATACAGCACATCAGTTTAGCTTTGAACTTGAGTTTTCTCTTCAAAAATAAGTCTAACAATCCCCATTTACTTCCAAGAATATCTTTCCATAATTTTTTAGGGTTGGTGATAAATTGTATAGGTATTAAGGGTATAGTTGGAGCATAAAACAGACTGGAGGGCCTTAAGGAAAAATTTAGAAATATTTGTTAGCATGACTGCTACAATAACATAGTGTATCTTGGAGCCAGGCTGGGCATGAATCTGTCCTGACACATTTATTAAATGCATGGCCTGGACATTTACTAAATTTCCCCCACACCCGGCATCTTTATTTGTAAAATAGAAATCCTAATTCTGTGTCCTTACAGGATCACCAGGCCATCTAAGTAAAGTGATACATGGCTAGTGCACAGCATAACTAAGTGCTTGCTGAGTGCTAGCCATTGTTCTTCCAATCCATATGCGTTTCATATTGCTTCAGACACTCTAATGTGGCAAATCTTATGTCCAGCACATAGCTGAGTCTATGGTTTGTAGACATCACTGGATATTTCTTAAAGGGCTGAAAGTAGAAATGATTCATACATGATTTCTCATATTAATAGTACAAAGATCATCCTAAAAAATCGCTTAAGTCAATTAAGATAAAAGAAAAAAAATGGTGTGGTGAATAGACCTGAGAAGCTTAATGTTCTGCTTACTGAGTCTCATTTCATTTGTGAGGTGAATTTGCCTCAGGGAGACTAAGATGTTGGTATGTAAGCTTCCTTATTGTTAAAATGCTGCAGATACTGGCATTCAATCCAAAGCTTCTTTTCCAGAATTTTTCAACTTGTGAGGAAAACCTGCTGAGCAACAAATAGCTTTAAATACAGCTTATTAGTCCCATTCATCTGCCCTGTGTCTGGAAGGGATGGGGGTGGGGGGAGCAAACCAACTTTGAGAAGCAAGGAACAGATGGGGGAGGTGAGAGGCGTGGGGAAGGAGGACCTGAAATTCATCTTCCTCCAGCTCCTGGTCTTCATAGCTTCACAAGCTGGAGCAACTTCGGCCATGTCTCGAACAGCGAATCAGTTCTCTGGCCTGAGCCACTGTAGTTGTCTTCAGTGATGCTTAGGATACGAAGGTAAGGACATGAGTCCTTGTATAGGCAACCCAGAGGGACCCGACCCTCCAAAGGTGGTGGGATCAGAGGTTCTGGTCTGAAGCCGTTTTGAGTTTTGTGTCCTTGGCCATTTTCCAGGGCAGGGTGTCATTCTGCTGTTATCTAATATTGACTCTTTCCAAATGTATTAGTCAAAAATCTAACACTGCTGTTTATCCAACATCTTTGTGAAGCAGCATGGCAGCAAAATTATGCTGGATGACTCATGGTTTTTAAATCATGAGTCTTTTAGATATACAAGAAGAATAAAACACACTGTTCTCTGATACCATCTGTTTGATTTGGTGCAGTTGACCTTGGAGCTGTACTCAACAAAGGGAACAGGAAAGTTTTTTGTTTTTTTATTGGCCCCTTTAAGAACAAAAGCCAAGCAGTTCCTTAATCTTTTCCAAATTAGGGCTCCAAGGAGCTGACCTGTCTTCTCTTTGTGTGTGTGTTGGGGGGGATTGAGTAGTACCATGTGAGATGGTTCAGATGAGCTAGGACCCAGCAGGGGAAAATACTGTCCTTGTACTTTTATCTTTTCCTCCCAGTCTAGTCATAAAAACGTGATGCTCTCTGGACATATAAGGCTGGAAGACGCAGGGGACTGTGAAAAGAAAAGCCAAGAGGGAGGAAACTTTAATTCCAATTGTCTGTGTGAGGCTCACGGTGTTCTTCCTGTCAGAAAGACCTTCCACGCTGTAACTGCAGCAAAGAGATCCAGTATATCAAGTTCCCTATGGATAGGGAACATAGAAAAGGAGTCTCTTCTATTTTGGGATGAGTGAAATGCGAGCGAAGGATGATGCTTAGATCATCTCTGAAACCGGCACATGGATTCCTCTTCAAATTCTACATGGGAATGAGAGAAGAGAAATTTGCATATAATTCAGTCAGTCACAGAGAATATAATTTTGAGGGACGAATTATTTTAAAGCCCAAAGATTTAGTTCTTCTTTTTGTGTCTGCAGAACTATCCCCCCAATTATGCTTAAAACTAAGTGGGCTGGTTGGTTTTGTCAACTTGATACAAACTAGAGTCATTGGAAAGAGGGAGCCTTCGTGGAAGAATTGCCTCCATCAAAGTGACCTGTAGACATGTCTGTGCCATTTTCTTGCTTAGTGGTTGTTGCGGAGGACCAAGGCCACTGTGGGCAGTGCCGTCCCAGCACAGGTGATCCTGGGTTCTGTGACAAGGCAAACCAGTGGCTATCTTCTTCCATGGTCTCCCCTTCTGTCCCTGCCTTGAGCTCCTGCTCCAGCTTCCCTCAGTGTTGGACTTTAATCTCTAAGATGTCATAAAGACTTTTCTCCAGAGTTTGCTTTTGGTCTTGGTATTTTACTGTGACAACAGAAAGCAATCTTGCACCTTAAATCATGAACTCCTTTATGCTGTCCAGCTCAACTTACTCACAGGTGTTCTGCATGAGTTTGTGTTATGCTAATGAAAGAAGGAAACCTGTCATCTCCTTCATAATGTCATAGTTTTATTATTTGCTTTAGTTTGTAGGGAAAATCACGACATGTATCCCTAACATTTGATCTATTGGAGAGAAGAGTATGGAAGAACATTTGGCTCACTTGATTCCATGTTAATAAGTTACCTTTGCTTTTGCCATATGACTCTTACTTCTAGTGTGTGTTTGGCCCTCCACTCCATCTTCATTCTTTTAGGAAGTCATACCTTTGTTATAGCATCATGACTAGGGGACAGTGGCATTGCACATGCATCTGTAACAGGCTTGCAGTTTTAGCTTCTAACCCCTATGAAAATGAGGCCATGGCTGGGATCTGAGAGAGGCAGCTGCTGGGGTAGGGTCACAGAAGAAATCCCCATGGAATGAAAGGCAGGCAGCAGGTGGCTGTGCCCTTCTTGGAGACTTTTTAAAGATGTGTTTGAGGTGTCGTCAAGATTTAGAATAGCAGCTAGCAATGTCTGAGTACTTCCTGCACATCCTCCCTCATTTTTAGTTCCTTTAATTTTTGATGCAGCAATGAGCATGGCATGGTTTATTGTTAAAACAGAATGGAGTGAGATTTGTAAGCAAGGAATAGTACCTTGAATTCTCCATCCTTCCTCTACTCTTAAAAGGATACTAAGGCTGTTTTTTTTTTCCTTTTTTTTTTTTTTTTTTTTTTTTTTTTTGGTTTTTCGAGACAGGGTTTCTCTATGCAGCTTTGTGCCTTTCCTGGAACTCACTTTGTAGACCAGGCTGGCCTCGAACTCACAGAGATCCGCCTGGCTCTGCCTGCCGAGTGCTGGGATTAAAGGCGTGCGCCACCACCGCCCGGCTTCTTTTTTCTTTTTTAAGGAAGAAAGTAGAGTAGATTCTGACATTTACACTGTAGACTTTCCATTTTTCTCTTTATTTGGTGGAGCTTGGAGTTCATCAATCCAAAGTATAAATATAACATGCAACAATTCACCAACTTTAAACTTTAAGTGGGATTTAAGGGAATCCAAGATAATTTTAGCTATGCCAGAAGTTTGCTTTAGGCATTGACTTTATTTCTTACCTTCAATTAACTAGAGGCTCCATTTTTTATCCTAAATAAGAAACCCCAAATTTAAAATTAAAAGTGAGATCCCCAGAAACGGTGCTTGTTCCTCAGTGGTGCTTCAGCGAGCTCTAGAAAGACCCAGAAAGTCGTAAAAACCATCTTTGCTAGCGCTGCATATCGCTGCACTTTGCTTTGTTTCCAACGGCAAGAGAAACGTGGTCGAGTAAGAAAGGATTCCTGGTATCCGAGTTTCTTTCAAAGGCTTCAGTGGCTAGAGAAAGCAAACCTGGAAGTGTGAGGCCATCGGAGGGAGAAGAGAATCTCAACATAGAAGAGCACTTGAGAGATTGCTGTAGATGCCTATTCTGTCCAGGCTGAATTTGACTGTTCACGTTCCTTCCCTAAGACAATAAGCTGCACTGGGGGGCTCATGTTCCATACACCCCAAGTCCACTGCTGAAGCCTTCAAACTGTCTTCTATGAGAATGAGCTCAGCCACACTTCTGCTTCCCTCAGGTCTCCACTAGTCCACCTGCTCTTGTCTCTGATCGTCTGGGATCCTCCCTGACATTCTTCTGTGGGGTATTCCGACTCTGTTCTCAAGGGCCCCTGCCAAGCTCAGTGGCTTCCTGCTTAGCAATCTAGAAAGGCTAGACTTCAAGGTTTCCGCAGGACTAACTGGTGTTCTATGGCACTGTGCTCCTTTGGGGATAGAACTGTTCTTTGGAGTGGTAGGGAACATTCTGCAAGGTGGTTCCCCCAATAGCACCAAAGGGAAGAATTCTCTTGATGATCAGCTTTTCTTTGACTCAGTTTACTCATCTTCCCTCTAGGCCAAAGGTCAGAAATGGGCTGTCAGGAAACCTACAAAGATTATACACTACTTTATCTCTCTTAAAATTACAATCTTCCTTTATTATCCTTGTTGTCTTGTATATATTTTCATTCTATTTTTATTACTTCTGGATTGTTTGCATAGTGTGCTGGGGTTGGGGGCGAGTGATATATAAACATGAATGCAAGTGGCTGTAGAGTCCAGAAAAGGATGTAAGATTCCCTAGGACTGGAGTTACAGGAGGTTGTAAACCACCCAATGTAGATTCTGGGAATGAAACTCAGGTCTTCTGCAAGAACAGTATGCACTCCTAACTGCTAAGACATCCCTCCAGCCCAATGATTCTGTATCTTAATGTCATCTAAGCCTCAATAGCCAATGAACAGTTCTTTTATATTCCATGTTAATTTTGTAAACTTCATCTACTATGTTGGACAGTTCTGCCAATGGAGATAGAAAATGAAGGAGTTT
Source organism: Peromyscus attwateri (assembly GCA_902168425.1). Lineage (NCBI taxonomy): Eukaryota > Metazoa > Chordata > Mammalia > Rodentia > Cricetidae > Peromyscus > Peromyscus attwateri. The sequence continues at coordinate 25,441 of CABHPP010131105.1, forward strand.
AAAAATCTTATTTTAAGACAATACCTTGAGCAGAGGTAGCTGGAGAGATGGCTTGGTTAGGAGCATTGGCTGCTCTTGCAGAGGACTGGGATTCAGTTCCTAGCACCCACATGGCACCTCCAGGGCTATCTGTACAACCATCTGTAGCACCAGTTCAAGGGAGCCCCACACCCTCTCCTAGCCCCCACAGGCACCAGGCATGCAAGCAGTATACAGATGTGCATGCAAGCACACACATAAAGAAAAAAATGTAGATAATGCCTTGATTTGAAAGGTCTATTCTTTTTCCTGTATAATTTTTTTAGTATATCAGAAACTCTGACTTTGCTCTCAGCCTTTGCACTGTTCCAGAATTGAATAATAATCACCTCTTGTGGGCATATGGATGCCTTGGATAGAATGGGCCAAGGTCATATTTTAAAAGGCCAGGGGGAAAACCTGAGTGGTACTTTCCTGAGTGTCTCTCTAGTACTTCAGGTTCAATGTATAGCTCATTAGGAAGTTTCCCTTTAAGATTTATTACAGAGATTTTTGGGTCATGAAAGTCTACTACATTTTTAATAGCTCATCCATTATGTGTGTACAGTATAAAACACACAAAATCTCGGTCTGACTCTCTGAATTTCACGCTAGTGTCTATCTGTGTCATACAGGTATCTTCTCAGTGTAAGTCATTTCAGGACTTTTGTGGTGTTGATGTTTATTTATGTTGAACTCAGCTGTAAGTTTCCCTAAGTAGGGACTGCACAGCTGCTTCCAGAACTAAACCATTTTCTGTTGCTGTGTTCAAACTACTAAGTTCAATGGTCTGCTTTAATCGCCGGTGTTTCGTGTACACATTGATGTAGAGTTTTAAACTAGAAAAGCAGAAAATGAAAGTATGTTTTTTTTGGCAGGCATTTGATGTACTTGGAAAAGTCGAAGCTTACCTTAAGCTCCTTAAATCAGAGGGTTTAAGCCTGCCTGTCTTGGCAGCGAGGCATGAGGAATTACACAGAGAAATTAAAGACTCCGCAGCCGATGCTCTGCAAAAGGGACAGACCTTAATCAGCCAAGTAGACTCCTGCAGGTGAGTAAAGTCTGCTTTATCCCCAGTGTAACAAGGTTTTTCACAGTTTCCACAACCTGGTAAAAAATAAGTTGCACGTTTTTGTTTTTTTTCCCCCTGCTTCTGATGTTTGGCTGCATTATGATGTGGCTTAAAAGGTTCTATTGAATTATGCTCTGCAGTGATTCTGAACACAACATTGCTGGCCCTGAAGTGAAGCCACTGGTCAGAACATGAGGACTTAGAGATGCTAAAGCTTTGTCCCTGTGTGTGCCTGGGGGGGCGGGGGTGGGATGGGGGGTGGGGAGAGATGCACAAAACAGGGAGGAACTTTGCCGGCCAAGCTTTCCCCATCCTTTTCTCCTGTCTCCCTCGGTTCATTTTGTCCCATTTTCCCTTTCTAGAAAAACAAAACAAAACACAACACAACACTACCAGAATTCTCACTTCCTTTTTACCTGGCTATTTCACTGAACAAAACCACAAATAAAAGGTAACTATTAATAACAAAAGCTCACATTTAGTGAGAGCCGGTTGTGTGCCAGGCACTGGGCCAAGGGCTTTAGGGGCATTATCTCATTAATCCACACAGTGACTCTATGAAACACATACAAAGAATGTTTGCCTTCCCCAGACAAGGCAACTGTGATACAGAGAGCTTAAGTGACTGGAAAGTGGGATCACAGAGCTGGTTTGGGACAGAGGTAGCTTTTGAATTCAAGTGTACAGGCTCCTGTTTCCATGCTCTTGAACAATGTGCCAGGATCATTTCCATGAGCATGTTCAGTGGGTGCATCGGGGTGAGCTGAGAATTGGCTGGGCATGAGGGGAAAGGGGGGCAATGGGAAGGAGAAGGAGAAGGAGAATGCATGTGGGAAGTGTGGGGATTTGACGGCAGTTCCTGGAGCAGATATCAGCCAGGAAGATAGCATTTACATTTAATCAGCAGCACTTTCGTTTTTTAACAGAAAGAGATGAAATAGATTTGCCCGAGGAGGTTAAACCCCAGTTCTCATTTTCTGTAGCTGTAATTTCCTTGAAACTCACAAACACAATTTGAGGAACGAAGTAGGTGGGACGTGGTAAACATGGTTTCATTTCTTTTTAACCCCGTTTCGCTCTTTTGGATATGTTTTTAAAAAGTGTGCCCATGGATGTCTAGGCATGGGGAATTTTCTTTCCAGAAAACAGGCTGAACTGGACAGAGAGAGACATCTGATTCAGGCATTTAGATGGTTGCCATGGGACCATGCAAAACTGAGATTAGAAATAATCCAAGGTCTCCCAGAAAGAGCCAAAAACTGGAGGCCATGACAAGGGCAAACACTTCTCCTCTGTGGAACAACTACCAACAACAACTGGAACTGCTTAGTCTCTTGACTTAGGTGTTGAGCCAGATGCCAGATAAAGCTATTTTCCACTAGACTAGAGGGCCCCATGTGCCTTCAGCAGCTGTTTCCTCCCTTTCCCTCCTGATCCACGTCTACTCCTTGCAAATGTCTTGAGCTGTGCAGAAGACTGTCTATAAGATACAAGAGACACTTGTTGGATGTTGGACCTTGTCAGATATAAGTGGTGAAGCCTGAGTCATCACTGGGTCTCACAGCCTTGGCCAATGTTATTTTCCTGGTCAGGCTAACTGCTTGTGTTGGTCTGTCTGGCCACAGGGGGATTCCCCATGTGTGTACAAATGAGAATGCACCCTCAGATGCCCTCCCCTGAGTTCTGGAGTTCTGGTTCAGGTTGTTCCTTCCTACCTGATGCTCTATCCCACAGATCCCACAGATCCTGGGTGTTGGCTTTCCTGAAGTCTGACCCTGACTTCTTAAGTCAGCTGGTGCCATCACAACCCTTGTGTTCAGGCTTCCCTTCTCCAGGTCACACCTTTGTCTTCTCTTGGTCACCTAAGGCCCAACAGGAAGTTCAACTCCTGCTTCTCACCCAGAAACTGAGTTGTTTTGGTTCAGTTTGATGCTTCACTCGTAAAATCAGAAAGGTGGTCAGAAGTTTATACTCATAAACTTTATCCTGTTGGCTCCAGTCTGAAGTACTTTGATTTTGGTACCTAAAGTTTTGATTGATGAGCTTTGATTTCATCTTCCTCCTCCCCCTCCTCCTCTCTCTTCTCCTCCCCTTCAGTGTTGGCTCATCCTTCCTGTATGGCTTGCATATTCATTTCCTCATCAAGTCCAATTCTTTTGTCTCCATTGCTCTTTCTACTCTTAATTTTTATACTCACTCCATTTTCCAAAGAAGAGTTTATCATTTTGTCTTTTCAGGAGGCAGTTGGGGGTCTTAATTTAAAAAAAGGCAGTGATTAGAACCATGGCAAGAAAATTAACAGCTAACTAACTAGATTTTTAAAAAATTAGAGTATGTTTCTGTTAGCATCTCAAAAGTATAAGCTTGCTTCATAATAGTACCAAGATGTTTGCTTGCCCCAAGATTTCATAATTTTACAAATCAATGTCACTTCCATTTTCAAGGGGAACTGAAAGTAAAGGGAAATTGTTTCTTGGTGAGGAATATTTTTGATTTCAGAAAGTAGATGCAAAATTGAAATCCATTAAAAAACAAATTACAAACACATTAGAATCTCACTTGCAAGCCAGAGGACAACGTGGCTGCTGACCTTCTTCCCACACATTCTATCGATCTTGCTCCCTTTTCTTCACCTGATCCATCTCCAGATACTCAAGTTCCCATCAAAGGAAAGAGTAGACATTTTCCAAGAGGGAACTTGCCCGCCACAGCTACTCTGCAGGGAAGGCCGAGTTTGGAATGGTGGCAGGGATGACAGACATTTGAACATGTCGAATTGTCTATATGGAGTATCACAGCGGCTCCCTAGACCGTGAGATGCCAGCTGCACCACCAGGTCTCAAAACACCACAGTTCCAAAATGTCATGGATCAGAAACTTGAGACTCAAGGAAGTTTGACTGTGTGCCTTGAGAGTGCCAGAATAGTGCTGCGACTTTTAAGCCCAACTCTCTGATTCTCTGTTTTCTCCATGAAATGGAAATTCCCATTTAATATTTGAATTAAATAACACAACCCCATTCCTTGCACATGGAAAATACCCACCACGTAATTACTTTAGGTTTAAAAACCTGTACGAAGAGCCACGTGGTTGTTTCAAATGCTTGCAGCAGGGTGAGACATTCCAAACAGTAGTGCTCATTTCAGTTAAACAGGAAGGAGGTCATGGGTGAATTGGAGGAGATACGTATTTCTCTTCTGATAACAAAAGCAGGATTTAGAATTGAAATATTAGCAGGTAGGACTTTCAGAGGCCCTATTATTTAACTTTTTACTGTTAATAATAGAAAAAAAAACCCAACCTCAGAAGTTTACATTTGAATGAAATGAGGATATAACTGTCCAAGGTATGGTTGAGGAGAAAGTTTTTATTGTAGATACAGGGGCAAGAACAGTCAGAGGCATCTGGGAGAGTCCAGAGCAGGAAAGCAGTAGACTGAACATGATCAGTATTCTGAACTGGGCCATGAGAGGAGAGAAAAGGAGGAGAGCGAGAGAGGAAGAGAGGGGAAGCAAAGGGGATGGAGGCAGGCAAGAGTACACGTGGCTGAAATGGCAGGTCATATAGGACTCAGAAGCTGGGGGAAGGGAAGCCCAGGAGCTGGAAGGGTAGGGAGCAGGTGAGAGGAGCTGAGAGGAGCCACGGGTACTGAGTGAGTCTGGAGGTCAGCATGTACTTTAGTACACTAACAGATACCTCTGTTGGCCATTCGTCCTGAGTTTCTTTTGGACCTGGCAATATTTATCTGAAATAAAGCATTCTGGGTAAACTGAGACATTTGTCATTGTTCTTCTGTAAAGAATGAGGAACAGATTCACACTGTTTTTTCATCCTGGAATCAAATAGGTTTGAACTCCAAGCAGCCTCACAGAATGAATAGTAGTAATGGTCACATTTCCTCGCTTCTTCTAAATCTAACCTACAATCTAATGATAATTCTGATCATTGAGTGGCTTTTATCTCTTCAGATGGTAACATCTGTCACATGAGCGAGGCACATTGTATTATGATATTTTCGTGCATTCCTTTGCACGCAGTTATGATACAAGTTACCTATCATAGAATGTGATAAATAGCCAAATTTAGACTCACAGCCAGGCCAAAAGCCCTTGGCTTCTGGTCCCCTTCATCTCTTCCTAGGCTTTAATTGACATCATTCTTAACCAAAGGTGGCCTGCTACCACACACTATTTGGTATTAAGCCACAGGAAGCTTGGGTGTTTGGAAGTGCTGAGTCTGAAGTTTAAGTGACAGTGATGTCTAAAAGCAAAGGATCTCTATCTCTTTCTCTAAGTGCAGCTCCAACTTCAGAGCTCAAAACATAAAGCACACAGTGGGACCAGGCTACCTTCTGAAATATTCATTTGCCTTTCCTCCTTGTTAAAATTTCATTTAGGAGTTATATGCGAGCTTCTATTAGCTCAGTTTCTATCCCTGCTTGAAAGAGGGTACCATTTTTTGTTCTATCTTATCGTGGTTAAATATATTAGTTGCATCTTAGCTGAATATTTTGCATCTGTGTAACTTTATTATCTGCTCCAATCCAGTGCATGTGACTTCCTTCCTATAAATCCTTCATTCTTCATATTTTCCAGAATGGGAGGAAAGTAAGAGTTAATCAGGATTATGCTTATTCTTCCCACAGTTTTCTTTTCCATTGGCTACCACTGCCTCAGTTGGTACTACAGATATTAATGAACTTCGGGCAGAATTAATCCCTTTCATTCACTTGTTCATTCCCGAACCATGTTCAGTGCTTTGTTAAGCAGGTGATCTAATGTCATGCTGTTTGTATTCTGGTGGGAAGAGCCACCCAACAAATCAGTCTCTAAGTGAGATGTCCCTTTGTAGCAGGAGGTACTGTGTGGAATGTGATACAGAGGGACTGTGTGGCAGGGACTGTTTCAAGCTCTGGGGTCAAGGGAGGACTGGCTAAGAAGGGCTCCCATGATTCCCTGGGAGGTAAGTGGCCCCAACAAAGACCAACAGTGCTGAATCAGAAAGGGTAGTGTGGCTGAGGGAGAGGTAGACAAGAGGAGAAGAGTTGAGTGGAACCATGTTGACAGGCACTAGTAACCATGGAGAACACTATCCTTTACAGCGTACCTGATGGATTTAATGATCACCCTCCAGGGTGTGTACTAACCCATCATTACCCCTGTTTTTGCAGAATAGGACCCGGGCCCAGAGAAGTTCACATCTTGCTGTAGAATGTGTCCTACAGCAGGAGGAGGTGGAGGACCAGCTTGCTTGTCTGAATTGTTCCATTTGGTTGCTAGCTATTGGTCTTTCTCCTCTTTTGATTCAACTTGCATTGATGGCAAGGAGCCTGGTTGCCTCACTGTCCCGGACTCTCTTTTATTCTAGTATGTTCTGGAGGAATTTCATATCTCTCTCTCTCTCTCTCTCTCTCTCTCTCTCTCTCTCTCTCTCTCTCTCTCTTCAAGTCAGGCTTCACCTTTCCTGTAGGTTTCTTTGGATTTGTTTAAAACATTATTGAACATATGGAAAATAGCTATGACTTCAAGGCTAGACAAAGATCCATAAACCTGTCTCAGAATTGCAAGAACATATTGGCATCCAGTCAAGTGGATACGTATGAAGTGTATGTGTTTTAGTAAAAAGGGACCCTTGGGGAGGAGGCCTTTGTACACAGTACTTCAGAGAAGACAGACATGCTTCCGAACAGAGACCAGAGTGGGCTGAGTGGAGGAGTAACAGTGGGAGGAACCACGGGGAAGAGTTATCTTCGGGCCAAGATGCCCAGAGTGACCAGCTGTCACGTAATACCGTGCATCCCTTTGCATTTCTCGAATCTTCTCCTTTGTTCCCGTCTCGCCCTGCTGCTCTGATTACCTCTTGTCCTTTCACCTGTGTCTGCATTGCTGCGGTCGCAGGAAGAGAAGCCACCTAGGAAAACCCTCAGCGTCCTTTCTTGACATTCACGTGGTAGATAGCTTGAACTATTCAGGAGCAGATATGACATTAGAGAAAAGCCACATCAGAGTAAAAATGTTTTGTTCTAACCTTAAACAGAAAACAAAAGCAGTGCCAGCCCTCCAAGAAAATAGGGACCGTGTTCTTTTGCCCAACAGATTTGTTTGTGATTGAGTTCTGCAACAGTTCCATCAAACACTTCAGAATTTAAGAATAACTTGCCGGGCATTGGTGGCACACGCCTTTAATCCCAGCACTTGGGAGGCAGAGGTAGGCGGATCTCTGTGAGTTCGAGGCCAGCCTGGGCTACCAAGTGAGCTCCAGGAAAGGCGCAAAGCTACACAGAGAAACCTTTCCCGAAAAACCAAAAAAAAAAAAAAAAAAAAGAATAACTTATTTGGGGCTGGATATGGTGGTGCACGCCTTTAATCCCAGCACTCAGGAGGCAGAGGCAGGTGGATCTCTCTGAGTTCGAGGCCAGTCTGGTCTACACAGCAAGTTTCAGGATAGCCAGGGCTACACTGAGAAACCCTGTCTCAAACAAACAAACAAACAAATAAACAAACAAACAAGCAAACAAACAAAGTAACTGGTTTTAATGGAGTTTGATGATAGATTTAGGTGGTAAATGTCAGATACTAAAATTTGGGAAATTACGAAATTGAGTTCTTAGGACAGTTTGAACTTAGCTGATTTTCAACTATACCTGTGTTTATAATAAGCTGTTCATTTTAGATGTTGAGCAAATGGCAACTTTGCAGTCTCAACCTATTAACACTTAATAAACGCTGTTAAGGTTTATGGGGCTTTTTTTTTCATCCTGAAACTCTTAGTATGGAGTATATCACAAAGCTTAGACTGCCTTAAAGGAGTATCTATCAATTTATTTTTTAATAAAATATCTATGTTAGTCACTCTAGGGCGAATTTACTTTCTTATGAGGCTGATGATGTGGTGTGAAGTTGCCTGAGTCCCTTGGTTTGCGAAGAACAGAGACAACAGAGGGAGGCTGACTTGAGAGGTCGAAAGCTCTCCCCTGCTTGGTTGAGGAGGAGTTCTCTCAGCTTAGGGGATTTAGGAAGAAGAGATGGAGAAGGGGATGTGAGTAGACACGCTTAGGAATGAGGTGCTCAGCACAGTGCTGGTCAGAATAATGGCAACCAAAGGTAACCCCAGTATTTCCCTCAAGTAGAAAAGCGTTTGGCCAGTGTTGGAACAAATATGTCAGAGAACATTCTTAACCCATATGAAAATGAATTTTGTGAAGACTTTGTAATGATAGAGTCCTATAAATAGGTAAAAGCAGACCCCACATTGAATGCATGGGGTACTACTAACTATGTGTTGGTGGGGGAAATATAAAATGAAAACTTACTGGAAAGAGAAACATAAAAATGCAGCTTGATATTTTCCCAATGATCTCAAATATGTGTGTTTATCTGTTTATCTCTTGCTGTGCCATTTTGTTAAGCCCATCATGAGTTATAAGAAATGTCAACAATCCTCCTTTTGAGTACTGCTTTCATGATTCTTGGTTCCCGCCCGTGCCTCCTGTTGGAGGCTGTGGGAGTCAGTCAGGCTGTCTCTAGGACTGCCTTCATCTCTCCTCTTCCTTTGCTGCTCTGTAGTGTGTTCTCGTGGTCCCTCTGGCTGCCCTTCTCTTTTGTTAGCTCCCCATTTGTTTCCATCCAGTGAATTTTCTTAATTCTAGTAACTGTTATTCCCATTTCTGGGATTTCTGATTAATTCTTCTGTATCCCATTTTGTTTTATTTCTGAGTACTTTTGTTTTGAAGTTTCCTTTAACTTATTTTTTTTTTGAGAATTTCTTGCATTAGTACTGTATCTACATCCTTTCCAAACCTTCTACTCCCCCCAGCTCCTTCCTTGGACCACCACCACTGCCTATCAAGCTCATGACTTCCTTTATAATTATTGTTTATATATATATATATATATGTATGTATATATACACACATATATGCATATACATGCATACATACAGACAGACAGACATTCATATAAACAACCTACTGACTCCATTCAGTGTTATTCATATGTACATATATTTAGGGATGCCCACTTGAGATTAGATTACCTATGAGAGGGCTTACCCCTGAAGAAAACATAGTCTCCTTCTCTCCACAGCCACTGATTGTAGAGAGCTCCTTATCTAGGGGCGGGGCTTGCGTGCTACAGGATCTCCTGATCTTTCATTTTGAGGGTTGGTTTTCCCTTTACCTCTCTTGGCTTCAGGTGTGTTTATTTTCACGTCACTTCATTTGAACTGGAGTGCATTTCTCTGTTGGTGGCTGAGGGTCTTAGCCTTGCTTTGCCTTGCTCGTTTGGAAAATGGTCACACTCTTACCAGGGTGATGGGATTTGTTCGTTGGCTATTTGGTTGCTTTGCTCTCTCTTGGAGGATTTGTGGCTCTCAGAAGTACAACCAGGAAGCTAGCAGACGGTTTGGTGAAATTCCTGACCGTCCTACTCTGTCTGACTCCATGGCCCTGTGGCTGTGGGCGCAATATTTTTCAGCCTCCTTTTGCAAATAGAAATAATATCATCTCCATGTCTGAGTTCATGTAGAATTCCCGCTATGGCATTCTTTTCATGGCACACACATGTTGGTTCCTATGGTCTTAGAGGAATGAATTTTCATCCATCTGGACCAGAACTCAGGAGTCCTGTGACTCCAGCCTCACTTACTGTTTACTTTCTTACTTTCTACATGTTTATCACTATGTACCTACAAAATATTTGGTGTATTATATGTTTTGTAGAGAAAAAAGTATCAAAATATATAACAAATCAGCAAAAATATGTAAAAACATGCTTTTCACAGTTGCAGTGCAAACAGCACTTTTTCAAAGCAGGGATGAAAAATAGACATAGTGCTTGTCTTCCCCCAAATAAAGATAGTCACAAACAAGAAAGGGTGCTATTCAGGACTCAGTAAAGGGAGCAACAAGCTAGATAGGAGACCCTCCCCACCCCGCCCCGTCTCCAAGTGTCATTTGCCAGAAACGGAAGGAAAATTCCGGTCAGCCGATCCTGTCTGCTGAGACAGAGTAAGCCGTCAAGTGCTCACCATCTGGTTCAGCTCCTAATCCAGATGGGCTGCCAATAGTAATTTATGAAAGGGTTGAAAGCAACTTGCCATGCTCTGGCATGAATCATTAGAATGCATTAACTTGGGGATTTGCTCCCCTCCCCCAGTCTCCACTTGTGACAGATGCAAAGATAGGGTGATTGCTTCCCTACAGTAAACAAAGTAGTCTATTCTGGAAGCAGAAGTCAATATGTCTTTCCTTTTTGAAAAAAAAAAAAAAAAAAAAAAAAAAAGAAAAGAAACAAACAAGCATTTATTCCCTCTTCCCCTCGATTGACTTAATGAGTAAAGGCTAAAAAGCCCCCATGATGGAGCTTCTAACAAATGTCTGAAGAAGCCTTCTTAATCTGACATGCCTGAGCATCTGTGATATTGGAACGCCAAAGTCAACCTCAGGAATAAGCTAACGTGCCTCCTGCTCACACTGCTGACAGGCGCCAACAAATCCATTCTCACAGAGAAAACCGAAAGGTCAATCAATCTTTCCAATGCGATCCCGGGCCACAGATCATTAGCCGGTTGGTCATCCCTCTCCCTTCTCCATCAGCTGCACAGGGCGGTGTGCTTTAGAGTGGGGATGGAGTAACTGGGCGTCATGGTTTGCTTCAGTCAGGTTCTTTTAGTCACCATCAATTCTTGTCCTACCACTGGTTGAACATTAATGGAATAGCACTTGTTCCTTGTGAATGACAAAATTCTTTTCATTTATTTTCAAGTCATGTGAGAACGGCTAGCAGATTGGGGAATCATAGTTTTCCTTTGATAAAGCCAATTACTATTAAGGCCCTGAAAAAAATTGCCAGTGTGCATGCTATCCATGTTTTAAAGGACTGCAAATAAGAATCAACATGGAAGGTTCTAAATGAAAATGATGGCATCTGGGCTGGTTGTAATCTACCAATCAGGGTCTCATTAAGGAAGCCTGAAGAGGGCGGGTAGCCCTAGGATTAGGAATGGGATAGATACTATCATTATATTCCTACTGGGGATGAGAAATGAAAGAGATTAGCACCCAGTCAGAGGGAGGTGGCCTTTTGAGGACGGACATAGAGAGAAGGAAAAGGGGACTGACTTGGGTAAGCAGGGCAGCTCACAACTTCTCCAGCCAACGACTGAGTCTAAGCTGCAGACAGGAGCATGACAGAGTGGGCAATAATTCTCATCGGAGCAAGGTGACTCAGATTGTCCTCATAAAACTTTATTAGGGGAGGGAAGTATCTATTGAATCAAACTATCCATGTTAAAATTGCTTGAACCCAACTGTAAGTGCTAACACACACCCGGAAAGAAACTAGGCATCTTAGACAGCCTACAATGTCTGCAAATGGCCAGAAGTGCGGTCATTTATTCACAGGCTATGGGATGCCATTACTGTGACATTTAAAGAATTCTGATTTCAGAATATCTTGTTTTTTCCTTTTTGAAAATGTTGTATCCTTTGACACAATTTGACAATTTCATACATTTTATATTGACTTTTGGTCATTTTTTTGCCATCATTCCCCTCTCTCATCTCCCTTGACCTCTGGCTAAGATCCCTTCCCCCCCTCTATCCTACTTGGATTTTTTTCATGTGACCCACTGGATATAATTATGGCTGCTTACATGAGCATTAGTAGGGAGTAATTTACTGGATCATGGGCCACTTATCAGAAGCTATACCACTGAAGAAAATGACAATACCTTCCCCAGAACCCTGCAAATATGCATAATCCCTCAGTGAGAGGGGAGGCCTCAAAAGCCCTCTATGACTTGCATGATGGCCAAATCTTATGTAGGTTTTATGCAGGTAATCACAGCTACATGGAGGGAGTTTATGAGGGCCACAGCCCTGTCAGGCCCTGAAGACACTAGTTTACAGTTCCCCTCTCCATCCTCTGGTTCTTACATTCCTTCTGTTCCATTTATGTTCTTTGAGCGTTAGGGAGGATGACATCCCATTTAGGGTCAATCACTCCACAGTCACCCAATCTTTGTCCTTGAACCACTTAGGAGTCTTTACATTAACTACTGCCCACTGCAAAGGGAAGATGATGCTCTGGAGGGGAGGGGCTGAGAGCAGCACGGATCTGTGAATATAAACCTAAGTGTTTAGAAGGCAGCTTGACACCGTGTCCAGTTAGCAAAGTAACAATTAGGTTCTGCTTCTGAGTTTGATTCCACGCATCCCATAAACCAACTGTGGTGGAATGTGCCTATAATCCCAGCACTCAGGAGATAGAGGCCGGAGGATCAAGAGTTCAAGGTCCCCAGGCTGCATAGAAAGATTGAGGCCAGGCTCAGATAGCTGAAACTCTGTCTCGAACTTTTTTTTTTTTTAAATGCATTAATCTTCTGTTATTAGAAGACTGTGTGCTCAAGGCTACAAGGATTATAGGAGTAAGTATGCCACCAGATCTTCTCCTTAAAGAATTTACAGAGTAAGAGATACAGTGCCTGATAAGAAACCGATGATCACAAAATGAGAATCTCATAGGTGACTGAAAAACAGATTCAGAAACAGACAGATCCTATTTTATTAGTAATGGTTCATCAAAATTAAAATTACGGTTTTGCAAAAGGTGATAATTTTATGGAATCGATGCTTGATTTGGTTTTGTTTTCTTGTTTTGTGTTCTCTGTGATGGAAGAACCTTCAGGGCATACAATTTGAACAAGATAGTATGTCCCTCTAGTGACCATTTTTCAGACTACATGCAGACAAGGCTTTTAGCTAGAGAAAGCAACCAATTTCAAAGGAAGCTTGCCAACCAGTCAGTCTATTTGTATGCAAGTCAGCAGCAGTCAACAGAAGAAAGTCGGGGAAAAATATGCCATGTGTTACACACTCAGAAAAAGTGCAAGGAGATAGTTAAAAAAAAAAGAATTGACTACAAGATCAGATATCCAGGTTCAAATGTTCAAATATTGTTTCCGCCATTCTGTGACTGGACAAATTATTGAAAAAAAATTAAAACAAGGTGAAGAGCACTTGAGGAAGACACTTAATGTTGACCTCTAACCTCCACATGCTTGTAAATTCGCACACAACATGCAACATACACAAAAAACCCACAAACACAAATATACACACACATACATTACACACACACTCACACACACATGCATACACACACACACACACACACAAACACACACACACAGAGAGCTGGTTGGGAACCAAAGAGCAGTGTGAATAGTATCCTTTGCTGGACTTGTTTACTGATGACTGCTGTATCCCAGGGAGTAGCCTATTCGAAATTTGTAAAAAATGTCTAACTGTAATGGATGTAGGGTGCATGTTGGGGTTGAAGGTGAAGAGTCACATGGTGACCCAGAAGTAGAAGTCAGCAGCCTTCATCTTGATTGAGACAGTTCTTTTTCAAATTCTATTTTACGTTTCTAAATTTTACCAATAACCTGCAAGTTGCCGGGGCATTTCCTGCTACTTCTCACTCTCTCCTCTCTCCATGTCTACCTCTCCCTCCTCTCTCCATGTCTACCTCTCCCTCCTCTCTCTCTGTCTACCTCTCCCTTCCATTAGCCTTCCCTCCGTGCTTTTCCATAGTGCTATACAGTCATTGATCTCTCCCACTCTGGATTTCAATATGCTATTGAAAACTCCAAACACGTTGCTCATAGGACAACTGGACTTTCAAGACCTTCTTAGCACATCACCCCTTAGCCTAAATCTTAGTCAAAATAAAGTCATATTGCCAGGATATAGCTTTTTCAGAATGTGTGAGTTTCTGTCAGTAAGAATTATTTCTAAAAATCTCCTGATGTCTTTATTTTCTTCACTGATTATGAGTATTTATATATAAAACTAATTGTTCTAAATGTTTCTGGTACATTATATACTGGGAACAATATTTTGCATAGTGGCTTCATATTATATTTCACAGTTATGCTCGTCTGGGACCCTTGATGTACCTACAAGACACATCCAAGTGTGTCTCACTTCAGAAGCATCCTTATAATCATTCTAGTGATATTACTGTACTCCTAGGTCATTTCTTATCTTGTCCTTATTTTATTACTAATTTAATTTATTTTTACTGATTCATAAATTAATTATTGAGGTCAAATTCCTGAAATCTGTACCTAGCTCCAAGATCTTAAAAAAAAGCAACAACAACAAAAAAAAACCCAAACAAGCAGCGAGCCGGAGAGGTGGCTCAGAGGTTAGGCGGCCGGTCTGTGGTGGGCGAGGTGGCGAGTTCGGTTCCCGTGTGTGCATCCGATGATTGGATGACGTCACGATCGCATGAATCGATCAGATCAATCAGAACACTGATCGATCAATTAATCGGAAAAAACAAACAAACAAGCAAACAAACACAAAAATACTCCCAGGCCCCTTTACCCCCCAAAACTTCTCAGGATAATTAAAGAGTTATCATGCTAACCTTTGCTAGAACTTGAAGGAAAATGAGTGGAGAGAAATTAAAGACATATGTCTAAGATAGTAGGTAAGGCACCGTGCTGGGAACAGGCTGAACAATCCAGAAGTGTTCACTCTGTCTATAGTAGTCTTTCATTGTGAACATGCTTATTTTGGAAATGGTGAGGAAGCCTGTGACAGATGGAAGCAATTGGAGTCCAGCTCAAAGCTGGTTTGAAAGGCATGTCATTTTGTGAGCTCTCCTGTCACCTTCCTCTCATAGGTCAACACAAGTTAGAAAAATGATAATGTGAGGCATCAAATATGGATGAGCATGGATGAGCGTATTTGATACCTAATTGCTAGTGATAACTAGGTTTTTATCTAGTGAATATAGCCTTGAGCATTCATAACCACTGAGAACAAAATATATAAATATTTTACCCTATTGGGTTAGCAAATGCTCTGTTAATTGGCTGATTCACATTCCTATTCAAAGAGCATCTTGAAATAAATGAAGCTTTTAAATGATACCCCCAGGAAAACTTGGTAAACATTCTGTGCCATTTACTATAAGATTCTCCAAGTATCTTACAGAAATATTAAAAAGTAAACCTTTAGAAGAGATTAAACCTGTCACAGAAGCCATAATTCATCCTTCCCTTGGGACTGACTGACTTAAAACAAGGGAACATACTCTGGCTTTGCTGCCTGCTACCCCAGGATGATAACTACCTAACTTCCGTTATCCTGAAGCAGTAGCATGGACCAACTCCTACTGCACATGAAAGAGCATATCTGCTTTCAAATGTTCCCTCTTGTCAGGGCTTCTATGTCAAGGTCAAGTGAACTAACCAGCTGGCTTGTTCCATTCAGCTCTTGGGTGACAGGTATCCATGTGATGATGGATTGTATTCAGAAACGAGTGGATCATCTCAGCGAACAATGTACAGTGCACAAGGAATTGGCTCTTAAGAAACAGCAATTAGCGGCATCCGTGGAAGACTACCTAAGGAAGGTAGTTTCATAAAGTAAAATGTAAACCTTTTATTTGGGGCTCATGGATGGTGTCCAGCTGTCATCTGTGAGCACATTGGGAGGGTGAGGTGTCTCCTTAAACTTCCTCTATATTACACATTACGTCCTATAATTAGATACATGGTTGTAATTCACTGTTGTTCATCAACCACCCCTGTCCCAGGTTGCCAATAATAAATGTCTAATGTAATCTGCCACCCCAGTCATGAATGTATATATGCAAAGTTACATACACTCTACAGTTGTGTTAGCCACATCAGACATGCGTTGAAAGGAGGGCCCTTGGTTTGCATGACTCTAGGTACAGTCCCATACTAGTTGTCATTATCATGGCACAATTGAACAGGAGGACTTCAGACAGACAAATAGTTACCAGTAATTATGGGTTCTGTGTTTCTGGGGAAAAGGCTGTCATTATTTTACTAATTGAACAAAACCAAAGCAAGAGACACAGTCATCCACATAAGAGCATTCATGGGAAAATCCTCTCAGTAGAGTGATACAGTAACTTTCCATGGAAACATGATTTCACATTCACTGATGACACAATGGTCGTGAACCTTGCTGCAGAGGCTGGGTCTCATGTGTTCAATGATCTTTTCATTTGATGCAACAAACTCATGTACTTGGATGTCTAGGAGTAGAGTTAACAGACTTCACAGAGCCTGGCGTTCTATAACATCTATTACATCACTTCCCCGTTTGTTATTGACCCAGTAGCTTGGGAATGTGAAACTGTCCTGTTGCCTAGGTCCGGGGAGAGTGTGAGCACAGAGACGGCTGTGGTGCTTCATTCCCTACAGCTCGAGAGTCAAGCTAATTCAGAAATGGCAGAAATCACAGTAGGAATTTAAACAAGTGTTGCTTCTTATCTTACTAGCTGTGGAGAGAGTGTGTTCTACAGAAAGCAGAGAGAGGCAGCAAGTCACTTGAGTAGAATGAAGCCTTTCCAGGGTCACCTTAGCCTTTAGTTCTTATGAGCCAAAGATCAAATCACAATTCCCTCAGTTCAACAGCGAAATGATTCAAGCGGGTCCCACTTTGCCCATCATCTGGACAAGGTGTTCCCAGAGCTCTTCAGCCTCAAGTCCAACAGCCCAGAGGGTATCCTAACACCTCTGCTCAGAACGCCTACTCAGATGTGCCAGCAAATTGCTCCCACTCAACCTAGAGATGTATTCATCTCTACCAATTTGTTGACAAGTGCATTATCATCCTTTGTAGGTGATACAGAAAAGCTCTTCAAAGATATGTATGGATGATAGTTTGTAGTCATTGCTGTTAATAAAAGAATGTATTCTCATACATTACTAGTATGGCATCATATGAAGATGAGCATTATCAAAATATGAAATTCTTCAATATTTAAAGCTATTTTCGATCAAACTTGATACACATTTAAAATGCAATGGTAATGTATGAAGTATTTCCTTATATGTGCACTCCTATACATAAGTATATATTATTAAAACTACAATATATTCTCTGTTCCTCAAGGTGGAAATGTCAATTCAGGAAATCAGGCCAGTTCTTTCTAACACATTGAACATCGGTTCCAGCCCTTCTGAGTCAGAGAAGATTTTGAATAAATATCTGGAATTAGATATTCAAGCCAAGGTAAATGAAAGTTATTACTAGGACCATAATGCAATAATTATTTAAAAATAATTTCCAGTGTTATGGAGCTAATCCCCGCTCCCTTGAGAGCTGCAATTCTAAATTAATGCACAACAGACAAAGGCATAAAAACTCACACAGTATTATGTGCATCTAAATTTTTTTTTGTTTGTTTTTTCAAGACAGGGTTTCTCTGTGTAACAGTCCTGCCTGTTCTGGAACTTGCTTTGTAGACCAGGCTGGCCTTGAACTCACTGAGATCCTCCTGCCTCTGCCTCCCAAGTGCTGGGATTAAAGATGTGCACCACTACCGCCCAGCTAATGGTGTGTGTTTTTGTGTCCATTTATTAGTGCATTTATACTCATTGCAACTGTGGTTTCATGTCCCTTGCTGGCATCTGTTCCTTGCCTGAGAGGTGCTAGCAACTCTCTCTAGGTGCCAGACCAGGCAGAGAAAACACCTCTCTAGGACTATTTGTGATTTTCTACAAGAACAAGTCACATGCTATCTGGAAGCGACACTTGTCACTGTACTCTTCAAGGAAGCAAATCAAAACCACAGCCTTGCTTCACCCTCCATATTCAGACATTGAGTGCCTCGCCCCAACTGGCAGCGTCTCAGGCTCTGCTCTACCCTGTTCTTGAGGTTTGGATTCAGTGATTCAGTTAGAGCAGCGGTTTTCAGCCATTTTGATGCTGCAACCCCTGAATATGTTCCTCGCGTTGTGGTGACCCCCAACCACAGAATTATTTTTGTTGCTATTTCTTAACTGTAATTTTGTTACTGTTATGAATTGTAACATAAATCTCTGATATGCAGGATATCTGACATATCTGACATTGATATGAAAGGGTCCCAACCCACAGGCTGTCCCATAGAATTCAGAAAAGTGAGTGCCTTGTCCTTGCTCAGCTGCATCAGCAAGAACAGCCCTGTTTTCTCCAGGTTTGCACAGAAGACCCTCCCTCTAAACAGCACCCTCACTGCAGACAGGCATGTTTTCCTTTCTCTCCTTTCAGAATGGGATGGAAAACAAGAACAACAACAGATCTTCATTTTAAATGCTTAAGCCATGTCTGGAGGCATTCTCCTTTTTAGAAGCACGAGAGAGAATGGGGGGGGGGGGGGGGGGGGGGGAGAAATCCCATGTTCCTTTTTATTCTACAGTCTGTTGTCACAGAGCAGGTCTGGCAAATTGCAATTCTGTCCAGTCAGTGGGGTCCCTGGAAAGCGTCTAAACACACCCAGGGAAGGTATCCCTTGTGCCGTAAACGAGAGCAGGAAAATTGCTCTTTAATTCTGCTCAACTCCTCACTTGTTCTCGGGAATTTTTGCAGGGCTCTTTCTGTGGCTCTTAGTCGTGTATCACTTAATGATGGGGAGACATTCTGGGAAACAAACATGCCGTTCCACGATTTGGCCATTGTGTGTGAACATCACGGTGTGCACTTGCACAGGCTTGGGCAGAGCAGGTCAGTCGCTAGACGTGGTTCCTTGATGCAGTAGAGAAACAAACACCATGTTCAAAGCTGCTGCCAGCACAAGCAGGCATACTCTTTTCCAGCACATTTTTCATATGTGTAGGAAAATACTCTAACAATAAGAACATAGTGTAGTAAATATATGAACCGGTAACATAGTTAATTAGCAAGCATTATGTGTTGCACATAATTATACAAGCTGCACTTTTATGTGACTGGCAGTAATAAGTTTGTTTATACACCATCAGAATAGACATGCAAGTAGTGTGTTGAGAGGGATCAGAGAGACCAGTTCTCCCTGAGGGCAATTAGCTAGGAGTTAAGCACTGTTC
>CABHPP010131106.1:4076-37007 GCA_902168425.1 Peromyscus attwateri
CACCTGCTGCTATGGGAGATTAATCCACCTCTAAATCTTGCATTCCAAAGGTGCTGATTACCCCCACCTTTTATGGCTTCTGCGTCACATTTCTTAGTTTCCCCAGCAATGAGTATTACTGAGACTTGAGTCAGCCTGAGTGTGTGCAAACACTGGACACCAGTCATCCCTCTCTCCTCCAGCTAAGAGACCCTGGAGATGAGAATTTCCCCTTTCCCTAAGCCAAGCAGCCTGGTCCTCTAGCAGGGCACTGAGCTGTGAGCAGATGGTGTTGGGTGAGGCAGTTGTTACATGGTTTTATGCCCTAGAGTCTTTATTTGTAAATCCGAAAGACGAATAGCTTCCAAGTATTTTGAGAATCTCAAAACTCAGAAGATTATAAATAACACGATATTTTTTTTTTCCTCGTCTAAAATGGCAGCCCAGATCCTACAGTTACTTGATAGACAGCATGTGGTGGTTCCTGGGCCAGTCGGTGCAGCTGATGGGTTTTTTCCAGTACTCTGTTTATAGAGCTAGGTCAAAAATGTCACTTCCGTTGGAACTTGACCTACAGACAATTGTCAGTTTTAGAGACCCAAGGAAGTAGAGTGCACACTAAATACAGCTGGTTCACAGGTTCGGTTAGTGAACTACAAGCCCCCAAGGAAATTAATTTTGTTGGAGAATAAATGTCTAAGCCTTTCCAATCTCTCTTTATTTGATACTTTTGCCCTGTGGTCTCATGGAACTTGTAGGTCACCTTGAATCTTTGTTCTAAAACTACTGCCCCAGCCAGTGTCCCATTCATCTTCTTCAACTGTGGCTGGTGAAGTTGTCTTTCTGCATCCGACAGTGAAAACCGAAGAGCCTCCAGCAGAGGCAGAGTAGACTACTTGGAAAACGGAAGGGAAGCAGTCTGAGAAGTCCCCTATTTCCTCCTTGCACTGGGGTAACCAAGATTCTCCAGTTGTTCCCCTAGGTCAAATGGAAGACCCAGTAGAAAATGCACAGCTCAGCAGCAGCCCTGGCCTGGTCAGAAACAGGAGAAATGCAGCCAAATGGATGGTGGTCCCCTTCTGGTCCCACCCTACCACTCAGACTCCGGCGTTTAAGCTTCGTTGATTTGAAGTTGTTTCTCAGTCCTCATGGGTTGTAATAGGTAGAACAGTCTAAGAAAAAAAAAATCCCTGATTTGGGGAGAAATCTGTTATTAGAAAAGGGATCATACATTTACACTGTCTTCAGGTGTAAATGGTTGCTGAGTGGGACCTGGCAATGATTCAAAGACAGCATGGAAGAACTGTGTGCACAAACTTCCTAGAAAAGAAGAGGCCCTGAATAAGACCCCAATTTTTTGTTGTCAAAATACCCATGGGCTTTTTGGTTTTTTGTTGTTGCTGTTGTTGTCGTTTTAAGTAAACCCAGGAACTTTTGAAGTCCTTTGGAACAACCCCTTCTGACCATGGGTGAAGGTACTGTGGCTTGGAAAAGTGATCTGGCTGGTCAGTCCTGAAGCTCACTCCTGCGTTCTTTGTTAGAGATGTTCCTTCTCCCTTGTGGTCTCATTGAAAACCTGCAGCTGAACCAGAAATAGAACCACAGGGCCAGACCCATCAAGCATGATAGAGAAAGTTCCCATGGTAACCCACTACCTTCCCTACACCGACTCCAGTCCTGCAGCATTCGTAAGTGGTGTTTTTAATTTCCTACTTCTTGTCTCAGTAAGTTGCTTTTTATCCAACAGGACAAGAAGGACTAAGTATTCAAAATATTCAGTCTTTTAAGATCATGAACTTTTCCCTCTCTTCTGTTCCTATTCTGGGAGTCACTGCTTTGTTAGTTTGTTTTTGGGGGGTTGTTGTTTGTTTGTTTGTTTTGGGGGTAGTTCACCCTCCCTCCCCCATTTATTTTTAAGCATGCAAAAGTCTATTCTTTTCAAGTTGAGCCCTCTGCCACAGGGCAGACATGTTTCTGTCATTCACTAGCAATTCTGTCCGACCTCTCAGAGATGTTTAGCAGAAAGTCGTAAATTCAAATGTTTTCAGAAAAGAAACTTTTTCATCACTCTCCTCCCCCCTACACACACAACATGCCCCTTCTGAACGCTGACACAGCGTGGTACCAGCTGCCCATCACCTTCTAGAAACCAGGCTCCATCGCAACTTGGCTGTCCTCCTCCAGCCTGAAATCAAGAGAGCTACGCCCTGCGTATACAGCGCAGGGAGACCGTGTGAGAAATGTATCTTCATGTCCAGCTCCCACCAGAGGTTGGGAACTGGATCCAAAAGATAGCAGCAGTTCTGGGAGAAATTTCAGAGTCCACATCCTATACCTCACCACCTCATTCCTAAGCTCTGCTATCTTGAATAATGATTAGAAGGAAAACCAGAGAGAGAGCGGCGGTTAAACTTCTTTTCTTCCTCAACTTTCATCTTCTGCGTTTGATCATCAATGTTCCTGCCGTTTATCCGTATCAAGTATCTCCATCTAGGGTCACCAAGAACCTTCGGTGGCCTGGAGGCAAGAATTATTATTCGAATTTTCCAGATGGGTAAGCAATCACAGAAGGAGAACTCTGTTTGCTTTGACTCACCTAAGCGAGTCTCTGAGAGAGTGGGAACGAGTATTCCCACAGGCTTTTTAGAGAGCCTTGATTCTGTGGGAATGAACTAGGCTGTTTGGGGGATCTTACTCAAACACTTCTGTAGGCTCAGCCGGTGATGATGGAAAGTCCCAAATAATGAAAACATTCTCAAATCTCAGTTCATTTATTCGATTTTTAAAAATGGGTATTGGAATCCACCAAATTTCAGACAATGAAGTCGTACAGCCTTGGCAGGTCTAAATATCACAGTTGTTCAAAAATGGGAGGAAGGGAGCGTGCCCCAGTTTTTAGAACTTCTGCTTCAAATGAACATAGAGAAGACTCACTTATCAGTTTCCTGACCAATTAGGTCACTGGGCAGGAAATCACCTTTTACAAAGAGCCAGTAAGCAGATTCTTCCTACGTTAAATTTCCCATAAACAGCATTAATGGTCACTTATGACAGCCCTCTCATGGGAATGCTAGGAGCTCAAAAGACAGGAAGAAAATAAGGCCATGAATATATAGTAACTGACTAGCTTCCCCATCGGCCTGTCCCGTGACCCTACCAGCACAATCACCTAGGGTTCTACTCTTGTGATGTGGTTAGTTTTAAGCCTCTAACCAGGGAGGGTCAGTTCTAGGCCACCTGACTTGTGTGACTCCAGCTGCTAGTCCAGTTGAGCAAGGCTAAATAGCTTGCCAAGCCGGGGCATGTGCTGTCTGTGGAACCCTCTTGCCCTGGGATATCACTGAACATCAGAACAAAGGAAGAAGCAGAATGTGGACCTGAGTGACATGCGGAGCTCAGATAACATGCCTTGTCAGTGCCGTTCCTGACACGGGCCTTTGGGCAATCCAGGACCTTTCTCGGGCCCCTGTGGACAGGACAGTATCTAGATAGTTGATCTTTGAGACATGATGAGTACAGAGAAGGCTAATCAAAGTAGGGTTGACAGCCTGGTTTTGAACCCCAGCTCTGCCGTTAACCAATCATGTGACTTTGAGGAAGTGACTTAATCTCTCAGAGCTTAAGTCTGTCAGTAGAATTGATAGTGTTGCCTATCTCGTAGGCTATTGTGAGGATAAAAAAGGTGTACTAAATTCAAACAGTGTACGCCCTCTCTATTTGAGAGGCTTATGTAGTACCTAGCATGTAGTTAGTGCCTCTAAAGGCATTACCGTCGTCATTATTAATTTTCAAGGTCTTGCTAGGGTTACTCTTATACTGGCCTGATACTTGTAAGTGCTTCTGAAACTTGCATCCTCAAAAGTTACTTTTTCAGAGTTTTCTCTGGAAGTTTTTCTCTATCGTTGTTTACCCTTGTGACCCTTGACAAGGACCCAGGTTTACATGTCCAGAGAACAGCCAATTATCTGCTACCGATCTCTCCCATTCTTGTTGGCCTGGTGGTATAGAGTTTTTCTTGGTTCGTTCTATTTTTGTTTTTTAATCATTTGATTATTTATTTCCTTTTATGGAATTTTTAAAATAGTTGCTCCTGCCCTGGATGTGGCTCTGATCTCTAAAAACATTCCTTGCCTTCATTTAGAACTGGGGTACTCCTCCAGTTTTATCGCCACCCAAAAAAAAAAAAATGTTTTAAGTTCTTAACCAATTAGTAACTCCTAATTATTCACATGTAGCCTTTTCTTGGCAAACTGTAAAGCTCGGCCTCACTTAATCCTCTCACTTAGCAGACTTATAAACAGCTAGCTTCTACAGTTTGCTTGAAAAAATGCAAACCTATTAATTTTAGCTTAAGGTAGAATTAAGAATGTAAATATGCTGTTAAAACAAGTCTATAACATGGCTCAGCATTCAGTGGAAATAACTTATTAGTCATTTAATCAGTGTAAGCATCCTTGTGTTAAGTGATTCAGGCCTGCTGGCATAAACCAGACATGCCTCTGGCTCTTTCATAATGCATATTAATCAAAATCACACAAATAACATACCACAATATAAATGGAGGTAAATGAGAGAATTTGAAAAAGTATTATTGAACTTTAGAGGAGGAAGACACTAATTATTTCTGTGATGGTAAGAGAAGTTGGCATTTGAGAGGGAGCTTTGGACACAGGGTAGACATGTGGCCATACCACATGGGCAGATAGAAAAACATGATGGACACGAACCCATCTGGTTCTCAAGTCTTCAAAAACTTAAAATGTAAATATTAAGCCAACTTTTATGTGTGGTGCTGTGGAATTGAACCCAGGACCTTGTTCTTGTTAAGCAAGCGCTCTACCACTGAGCAATATCCTCAGCCTAAGCAAGCATTTTTAAATCAGGAAAATTAACTCAAAATATTTATTTTTGGCTTCTCCTTTTAAAAATCAGAAGAGGAGCTGGAAAGATGACATCTCAGTGTTTAAGAACATTTGCTGCTCTTACAGAGGACCTGAGTTTAGTTCCCAGCACCTCGTGGTGACTCACAACTGTCCATAACTCCAGTTACAGGGAACCTGATGCCCTCTTCTGGCCTCAGATGGCACCATGCCCACACATGGTGCACATACATACATGCAGACAAAACACATAAAAATAATAGCTAAATTATGGAATCAACCTAGGTCCATTAACAGAGGAATGGGTAAAGAAAACATGGTATATATAGACATATGGAATTTTTTTCAGCCATGAAGAAAAATAGCTATATCAGTAAAGTGATGCAATTGAAGATTATTTGTATTAAGTAAATTGAGTCCCCCAAAGGCAAATAATGCATAATTTCTCTTACTCATGGTTCCTAGATTTTATATAGATTCATAAAATCATGTATGTCCATAAGACATACATACAGAAAGGAAAAAGTTAAATAAAGGTCACCCAATGAAGGAGAAGAAAGAAAGGCAAAAGGTAGAGACATACGGGAGAATGTGCTGAAAGTACAATGACCTTATGTAACTCAGTACCATGAACAAAGAGCATACACCACTAGAGGGGAAGTGGACAGTGGAAGAGAGATTAGGAGGTCATGTATCTCAAGAAAACTGGCATTGAGTCCATCTCTGATGCGATAAAGACCTGACCTCTTACTAATGAACATTAATTTCATAGCCACTCGGTGGCTCTTCAGCATTTGGTATTAGGGAAAAAAAACCGACCATGCCCAATTCCCTGGGGTTCACCCAAAGGAAGAAGAGGGAGCTGAAAGGCAGAGAGGGTAAAGAAGCGCTCCGCATCGTAAAGGTCAACAGAGAAGGCCAGGAGACTCTCTGTCAACTGCTGACAAGAGGTCAAGGATGATGAGGACAGAGAAGTCAAAAGGTCACAGCAAAGCCATTCAGTGAGGGAACTCAGAGAGATGAAGTCGGTGGGGGCAGGGCAGGAGCAGAAGATAAAGCCCCCAGAAGACATTGTTCAGGCATTAACATCTTATCCTTAGGCCTGGAGGACTACTAAGGATTAAATCGGGGGAGGAGGCGGGGTGATCAGATTCCCACAGGCCACATTATTTATTTTCACCTTCATCTGTTCACATTTTGAATTGTGTACACAATGAACCAGGGTCACTCTAAATTTTACTCTTTTCTATTCTGTGCTAAATTCTTTAAATCCCCTTATTGAGGCCTGTTGTTGATTTCCATCTAATTCCTTCATTATCTAACTTTGGGATTCCAGAACTGCTGTGCTGTGAGGTGGGTAGACCTTTGCCACAGTCCTCTTCTGATCATTACAGGGTGTTCAGCAACGACACTGGCCTCTACCTTCTCGATGCCAGTAGCCCTCCCACTAGCCGTTAGCCAACAAAAATCACTTCCAGCTAAGACCCACCGAACATCATTTCTCCGTTGTGGTATTTGGACCCAAGAACTTAAGGCTTTGTGGAGCTGGAACTACATTAAAGTTTGTCTGTCCTGGGAAAGAGGACCAGTTACTACTTGGTCATGAGGGGTGCAGATGAGCTAATACGAGGAGAAGCTCCATGCCCCATTTTGTTTCAGCTAATTTATTCAACTTCTATTTTCTCAGTCTCCTCATTGGTATCTCAGTGATGGGAGGCAAAGTGTTTAACAGGGCCCCCTCAGGCCAGTGTCCCTGCCATGGCCTGGAGTCAAAGAGGGCGCAAGATTGGGGAGGAAAACCTCAGGATATGCCAGATGTGATTAGAGGGATCTGGATTCCCTGAAGCAGGATTTGGCAGCTTGCCTCTCAAGAGAAAGAAGGGGGTTGGGAAGCAGGGATGGTTTCTCCTGGTCGTGTCAAAAGGGATCGGTGAAGCTTTCGAGATGTACGATAGCTGCCCACATGCAATTTGGAGTAAGCTTGGAATTCAGATGGAGTCCAGGTCAGATCCTCCTTACAGGAAAGTCTTAGGAGGTAAAGGAATGTTGCTCTTGAAATAGAGCAAGCTAAAGCAGACTGGGTGCAAAAGGCTGAGCTCTTCCAGACTCCCCTTCTGGGTGTGAATGTACATGGGGGAGGGAAGGCAAAGGAATGCTATATGTATATACCACAGGATTGATAAGGAAAATTGAGTTAAGACGCTTCCCAATCTAAACGAAGATCTACCCATTCAACTAAACAAAGACCGCTCATAAACAGTAGAGTAGCACTGTGCCCTTCTGCCAGGGATGGGTAGAGGGGTGGTTCTTCATCATCAGTAGCTGGGTTGCCTCGTCATGCCTTTGTTTGCCCATTGGTGGTCACTTTCACGAAGGCTGAGGGACCCCACGCTGGTTCTTATTTGGTCTCCAGTTTCTTTACGTCATCCTCCTCTAATTCAGCCACTTTTGTGGTGATGGACTGAGCCTTGAGTACCCGCTGAGTATGAATAATGACTGAGCTTAGCTCAAATGCCGTATAAGGAAGGGGCTCTGAAAACTACTTTTTGCCCTGTCTCCCTTCAGGCACTTCTGGATCCAGCTGTGTGGTAGCCGCACTAGGAAACACATGGAGTCACTGTGTGAACACCCGGCTGATTCTCCAGTACTTTGATTCAGAGAGAAGGCAGGTGAGTGAGTGCTCCCACCGAGTTCTTCAAGTGTGAAGGTCAGAGAAAAAGATGACCCAGAAGGGAGAGAGTATCTGAAAGTGTTTGCGACCATCTCTGTCCTGGGCCAGTACTGGCTGGCAAGGGGATCATAAAGAAACTTTGCTTGTCCTAACAGCAGCTAAAATAAGATAGGGGAGGGTGGGGGAAGAGAGGAGGGGAGCTAGCCACACACAGGGAAACAGTGTGAGAGTGGATCCTGCAGAGTTAGCATCTCCTTAACATGTGTGAATGACCAGGGACCACACTTGGGGGAATTTTAACTCCTCCATCTTTAAATGATTATTTCAGTAGATACTTGTTGAAGACTAGCTAGTTTGTGAGCAGATTAAATAACTGCCATGCTTTTTCTTAGCATGTATGTGTTTTAAGTGCATAAGCCCAGATTCTGAATACTTTTGCATTACCATATGTGCTAGTGGTTTAAAGTACTAAATGATGTCAGAGTCCTCTGAAAGTTTGATGACTACCTCGGGGGAGAATCCCTCCATTCATACTGTCCACCGCCTTCATAATCTTCTCTCCGAACTCCAGAGAAAAGAACTCTATAGTCTGATCTCCTCAAAAATCAGGGAGTTTCTATCTCTTGATGCCCTACCTCAACTTTATCCCACCTTTTGACCAGACTTAATTGGCATCTCTCACAAAAGAGGGCAAAGGAAAAAGACTGGGTGGATACCCTGATGTTTTGAATGGGGGCAGGATTCAAAGCCAGTTTTGATGCCTAAATATATGATGGATCCAGGTTAAAAAAGAAAGGGGTGGTCCTGAGGGCCCTTTCCAGAGGAGATGGGGCAGGATAGTGTTGCTTTTACCAGCAGGCAATAAATTGACTCTTTTTAGCAAAGAGACAGGAATCATCTGATACAGATATGAGCATTTGCCTTTTCCAGACAACTTTATGGATGTCCTTGGTTACAGATCAGAGGATTCTTCTTGGTTTTCTTGGGCCTGTGTAAATAACATTCCAGCCTGGTCACTGGGTCAGCCCTATTCTGAGAAGATAAAATAGATTATTTCCATGCAAGGAAGCATTCTTGTATTTTCAGGCCCCAGCACATCTGTTACCTCAGAGACACCTTTTCACTGGTGATTCCAGTGCCCTGGGTGCTAGCTACATCCAAAATTTTCCTTGATGGAATACATCCAGAAGATTTCTGGAGAACTTAATGATCTTTGATGTGTCTCATAAGTAGTAAATATTGATAAATAAACATTGTTAGTAGTTATAAGATATAGCACTGATAATAGCAGCATTCTTTGTGAATTAGTGTATGGGATGGGGGTCTCTGCGACCAGCAGGGCCAGCAGAGTAATGATCCACATGAGGCAAGAAGAAAATCCAGTTCAACATGATTTAGTTAGCTGATGTTGGTTCAAACTTCTAGGGTCTGACACTGGGCAGTTTATTTTAGACATACTTAAGTACAGTGCAACTTTAGAAAAAAAGTCACAGTTATCACAATCCCATGTGTACAATAAAGCTTAAGTCATGACTGCATTGAAACTCTTTTGTAAAATACATGTGACCTCTTCCATAAAAATGGGTTCTATAGCTTAAGAGCCTAGGATCTGGTGTGGTCTCGGTCATACAGAAAGCATAGAGGTCACCAGGCTATAAAGTACATGTGACATCTTTCCTAAGGATGGGTTCTATTGACTGAGAAACAAAGCTAAAGATAAAGGCCTAGGAGGAAGGGTCTGGAGTAAACATCCTGGGGGGTTCAGGTGAGGCTTAGCCCTACAGATAGCACAGGTCACCAGGTTATTAACCACATCCACTCGCAGCCTTCTGGGTAGAGAACAGGTACACATACATCCCTTCCGCTGAAGAGACAAGCCTGTGTGTTTAACATTCCTGGTTTCCCTAGTGCTTGTCTGTGAGCACAAGGGCCTTTGTGTTCCTAACATCAGTTTTGATTCTTTCGCTTCATAGACCCTAGACGCTACTTGTTGAAAACCCACAGTATCTCTGCCTTTCATTTGAGATGGCTTTCTTCTTAGAACATCCTGATTCTGTCATCTCTCACATATAGTACTGTGGAATCCAGGCTCCCATATTCTAGTTTTTCTAATTCTAGGTAGAATTTGTAAATAAATAAAGTTAAAACTGTATTTTTGGTTTCCTTATGATAACATGTTCATCCTTGTCCATTTTGTCAGAGCCAACAGGAAATACGTGATAGAACAAATGCTGTTTTTTGTATCTTTGGTGACTTGAGGATTTGGGTAGCTCTTGGCTGATAGGGTCAAATACAGGCCACTGATCACAAGAAGCACCAGGAACAAAGTGTGGATAGATCGGTGACAGTCTATGAACTCATATCCTATTAGATGGGTCATTGGTGTGATCTCCAAAGGAAAACGTGTCGCCCTGGTTACTGATCACTCAGCAGCAGGCTTGAATGCCTTCAAGTCTGGTTTTCAAACAAAAATGAACTATTAATGGAAATATGACTGGACTACCAATCCAGACAAGAGAACATGCATTTAATTTCTCTGTAGAAAGAAAGTGTTAAATTTGTGACCTAGTACCTGGGATAATGTTCTCTGTGGGAAACAATGTCTCAATCTGATGACCTTATCTCACCTTAGCAGATAGTGGGCTCAGTGATTGTCTCAGTCTTTCCTGTGGTCTTAGTTCATGACAAAGTGTTGAAGCCAAAAGGCTTTTTGGTGATATGGGCAACCAAACAATCCTTTAAAATTAGTCTAGAAATACCTTCTTATGGTACCTCTGAGCAGGAGAGTGTGTATGGCCATTCTAGGATAGCCATACCTCTGAGATACCAACTTGAAGATAACAGATAGAGTTTTTTATTTCTTGCTTTTGGTTTTGTTTTCAGTCTTCAAACAGAGACCACTCTACCAAGGAGTCAAGCTTGTGGAATGAGGATTATGTTTTATCCTGCACCAGGGCTCTTGAATATAGGCTTAGTCTGGGATCACAGGGGGTTAAGTCAAGCTGAACAGCCCAAGAGTTAAATTGTATTGTCCCAAGGAAGGAGTCCCCCTTGGCTGAATATTTTCTTTACACCCTGGAAACGTTATAAAATTATATAACTAAGAAAGAAATCTCTTTATCAGGGTACAAGCCAAGTTCAATCTCTTGTTCATTCAGCTCAGTGTTTTGCAAGGACCTTCTTAAGATGCTGGGACACGTTTTCCTTTGAACTAATTTGGGGCTCTTTTACTGGGCTTTTAATTACTCCTTCCCTGCACTGCTCCAATCCACTTCTACCCATTTTACAGTATTTTTCTTCTAACCAAAAACCTGTCTTTAGAGGAGGATTGAAGCGGCCTCTGCTAGGTCTACTGTTGTCTTTGGCATTTTAAATCATCCGAAAATGCATGTGAGCTCACCATGTGCATGGCATAGAGATGCCAGGAAGAAGAGGGCAGTTCTGATCTTGAGTGCCTTCCAGGCAGGGATGGAAGAGTTTATATGGTACATGTATGCACTCATGAATAATCAAGAGGGAGTTCAGAGTAAGGGATGCTGAAGAGGCATCACAAGGCAGTGTCTGACTTACTCCTGTTCGAATGGCTGAAACAGTAACCATTGTGAATCCAAAGAAAGGTGAAATCATCAAGGGCATCTTGAGAAGACACCAGGAGAGAGTGGGACCTGAGTAGTTCCAACCAGTAGTTCTCAAGCCTGACTGCATTGCAGCTTCAGCATAACAGCTTTTGTAAGATACCAAAGCCAGAGCTCCAGGTTGATGAGCTAAAGCAAAATCTCTGCCTGGGAAGGGACAGCAGGAGAGCGCACATAGGCCTAAGAATTGATTTCATGTGTAAAGCTCACCCAGGTGGTTCTGATGTACTACCAAGGTTGAGAGCCAGTGTTTTAAATACCAGATAACCTAGGATAGGCAGGAAGGGGAGATGTGAGGATGACGCCCAGCACAGAAGAAAAGCAGGAAGCTACTCATATCTGGTGGCATAGACTGGATTCTGCTTTGTAATTGAGCAGAGGGTTCCTCTTAGCATCTGTTTGACAAATCTCTATTGAATCACCCCCATGTCTGCTCATTCCTGTGGAAGATGCTAGAATCAAAGAATTAAGAAAGGTAGCCAGTACCCCCTCATTGCTTGGTTTACTTGGAAAGACAATCATGGGGATGGTATGTTCTACACTCATATCAATAATTAGTAAATACAGAGGTGATAGAAGGCCCTATACTAATAAAGGTTCTGGGGTGATCAAAGAGCAGCAGTAGAGTACAGTGAATTGGCCAAGACCAACATTTGGGAAGTTCTTGAAGTACCAGGTTCCTTGTGATGACTCAGAAAGTTCTAGTGTGGGTGGCTATGCTTGAAAATGATGCAAAACCTGACGAAACATTCAGAGTATTTTTCATCAAATCCTCATGAAGTCTGTTCCTATGAACCACATATGGCATTATATAAATTTTGAAGTGCCCTAGAAGGAGTAATGAAATAAATTAATCCCGGCTAAGCCTCACACCCTCTTGATGAAATAAATATTATGACTCTCTTATTTCAACAGATTAGAAGTAGGTGACCTTTTCATATAGGCAGTTTATTTGAATAGACTTTATAATAATATTTTCATCTTCTACTCAGGAGGCACCCTAAAGTTATTGAACACTCGAGGGAGGAGCCAATATGTTGTTGACAGGACCAATACTATTACTCAAGGCCCTAATCCTGATTTGGGCCTGTGGCTTTTCTCAATGCCATAGGTTATTTGGGATCTTGGACTAGAGTATCCAGTGTTTCCTTTCTGACGATGGAATTCTCTCAGAATCCATTTTGTACTTTTCAAAGACTCAGACATCATCACTGTGAAGACACGAGCCTGCTTCCCCTGGCTCACAGTTGTACCGAGCCTCTGAGTCTCCTGCTGTACTCACAAGCCCTAATTGGGAATTAGGAGCCCACCGAAGATGCAGCTCCAGAGCTAAGGACACTGTCCGACCCACAGGTTCTGAAAGAAGGTGAAAACGAAAGAGGCAAACACATCCTTCTTAGGATGCTGAGACAACGGGATGCAAGGTCCAGGCCAGCCTGGGCTGACTGGGAGCCGTTGTCATAAAACAAATGAAGATCCAAGAAGCATTCTTTGATGAATATGTGAACCCGGTCTTGAGTCACTCTTCCGCATATTGAATGTTGCAGCTTAGTAGTTCCTTAAAGCATCCGTAGTCAGCTACAGAGTCTCACTTCAGACCGGGACAGCTGCAAGCCAACATCTGTATGGCAGTGGTATCGGATTACTGAACATGATGGCACTTTAGAAGCCATCTGCTGAGAGCTGTGGAAGAATGGGAGCCAGTCTAGTCTGTCCCTGTCATCCTCGCAGGAGTCCCTTTCCATAACCAAGCCAGAGCCCTGAACATGGCGGTCATCCGTGTCACATGAGGGAGGGATCCTTCAGAGGCAGGTGGCCTGAGCACTTGAAGGTAAACAGAAGTCCTTAAAGTAGATTTGGGGCCTAATAGGAGACTTTAAGCCCATAGTCACCCATTGGTTAACATGATGTTTTAGATGCTATAAGCCATAGTTTTGTGCCTCTTGGCTTCCAGATTTCTCTGAAGGTTTCTGCTCCAGAGAGAGCAGACTTCGTTGCCCTAACTCAAACATAAATCCTTCCCATAGACAGCTTCCAATTTTGCTTTTCCCTCCAGCACATCTGCTCACCTGCTGTTTTTAGGCAGGCAGGCAGGCAGGGAGGGAGGGAGGGATAGAGAGAGACAGAGACAGAGACAGAGAGACAGAGAGAGAGACAGAGACAGAGAGACAGAGAGAGAGCACTCACAGCTCACATGTGCAAAAGAGAATTTGGCCATGCTACTGGGTGGGAGGAAATTCTTTTAAGCATAAATATCTGTAGAAATAGCCAAAGGAACATGGAATTCCAGCCAAGTACATTGCCTTGAGTATAAATGTTCCCTCCCTTTTCAGACTCTTCAAGTGTGAAATCTGAACCCCTGCCCAAACTCTCCAATCAGAAATGCTCTAATAGGTTTTGAACAGAGTAGGAGAATGGCGACTTTTAAAGGATTCTTTTTTTTTTTTTCTTTCAGGCCACCCAGGTAGGTAGGTAAAGAAAACTCTGAAGGAAGTCTACTTGAAAGGATGTTGTGACCACAAATAGTTATGTTGAGTTGTGCCACAGAGCATAGGTACAGGCTTAGTGGAGACGAGGACAGCAGTTATCAAACTGCCAACTCCTATTACTATCTCCACACTGAAGTTACAGATGTCCATATCCTTCTTACCCCCTGAAGGACACGCACGTACGCACACGCGCACACACGTATGTGCACACACACACTTGATATGCCTCCTTTGAAAAAAGTCAGTGTCTAGAGACTGGAGAGTTGGCTCAGCTGTTAAAAGCACTGGCTGCTCTTCCAGAGGACCCAAGTTTGGTTCCCAGCACCCGCATGGCAGCTCACAACCATCTGTAACTCCAGTTCCAGGGTTCCCACACCCTCTTCTGGCCTCACAGGCACTGCATGCGTGTGGTGCACAGAAATGCTTTCAGGCAAAACACCCATACACACAAACAATAATATACAATAGTAAACATTTTAAAAAGGAAAAGAAAAAAATGTCAGTACGGTCGCCATTGCTATTTCTTATTGGACCCCAGTAAAAGGGGCTCTCTCCATAAAAACACAGGTGCAGTTGGTCCCTGGCACTTTGGCTGAAGATCCCTTATTCTAATCTTCAGCTGTGTCAGGTCATGGACCTCGGACCTTCACTCAGAATGGATCTTTCCTAGGAGATTTTGAACACCTTAGAGACTGAGAGTTTAAATAAAACTAAAGCATTTTTTTTTTTGTCAAGTAGAGTTGTAAAACTGGTTGTTACCACCATTTCAAAAAGGTACAGAAGATATATATGTGAATAAAGAATATATTTATATATTTATTAATGTATTTAAACCACATGCCTTTATTTTTGTGGCGGGCTCACATGTCCTTGTTTCTCTCTTTGAGGATCCTGGTCCTCAACCATCAGGGGCCCAGTGCTGGGTCTACTCACAGAGCTCAGGAAGGTGAATCCCCTATAATAAGCCTCTCTCTCCATCATTCTCCTCCAGCTCTGAGAAGTTTTATTTTTACATTCTATTGTCTAGTTCCAAATCCCCTGGTGTAGTGACCCTCCCAGCTCTAACTTGTAAAGGAAACTAGGCCAAATAGCGGGGTAAGATTTTTTTTTTTTTTTAGAGAAATCTGAGCATTTACAGGAAGTGAAAGAGACACAGGGCGTTGGAACCAAACTGAAGACCCTGTTTGTCTAGCTTTAAAAAAAAAATGCTTCCAGTTGGGAAGCAGCATAGGAAACAGCTATGAGATCTCTTGGACAAGGCTTGGGAGTCAAGGACGCTGAAATGTATTTGGCTCATTTGAGAATGAAGGTTGGGCAGGACGCTGCATTTTAGCCTTGATTCTTTAGTTATGGCCGAAGAAACCATGGAGCAGTTCTTTGATTGGCGAAAGCAAAGGGAAAGATGGGCTCCATATCTGCGTGAACTATGAACTGATGAAGTTTGAATCGGCATTTCCACTAGAACGTGACAGTGTCTCATCTGAAATACCCCCTGGTTTATCCAGTCACTCTAATTGTAGTCATCACTGGGGAAGCTCAGGTGCCTGTGGTCCCTGAGGTCCTGGGCCCTCTCCCCACTGACGGATTCAGTTAAGGCACAGCAGAGGTGGGATCTGAAGTCCTTAGCAAGCTGTTGGTGACTCTCACAGTAGTGACTTTTAGGCTTACAGTCTCTTCTAACCTCTTTTTTTTTTTTTTTTTCACAGTTGGGGAAGTATCTGGGGCTAAGTGGTTGGTTCATAGTTATGAAGCTAGCAAGTAAAAGAAATGGCCATGGAATTCGAATTCACTTCTTCTCATTTCTGGCATATTGCTGTTTTCATTTTCTCTGATGACTCTTTAAGATAGACTCTGAGTTTAAAAAAAATAAGTAAATAAAAAGAAGTTCCCAAACCCAGCCAAATTCCTAGGCTAATAGGTGATATGTTATTTATATTTCCTGTGACTTTCAGTAGTGCAAAAAAAAAAAAATCTACAGAATTCTGCAGAAAAATATTCTTAAGAGCACCTTCTCACTCTATGTTGCAATGAATTATAAAGGTCAGTCTTTGAATCTGGGGCTCAGATTGGAGACTTGGTATCCTTTTCCTAGTTGAACTTCACAGAGAGCATTAAATTCCCAATGGAGGATCTGTGCTTATAGACAATGTCCTGCAAGAGTGAGCCGGGCGGTGGTGGCACACACCTTTAATCCCAGCACTCGGGAGGCAGAGGCAGGTGGATCTCTGTGAGTTCGAGGCCAGCCTGGTCTACAGAGTGAGATCCAGGACAGGCTCCAAAGCTACACAGAGAAACCCTGTCTCAAAAAAACCGAAGGGGGGAAAGAAAGAATCATTTGTGCTCTTGGAAGGACACCCTTAAGCCCCACGCTTCTGTTACCAGCCTTCATAGGTTAAAGGCATGCAATCCCTTTTCTGGTATTTTTCTTGGTTTTCCCAATGTGGAAGACACTTTGTGGTTGTACCATTTTTGAGTCTTGCATATTATTTGTGAAAAGGCATTGCAGGACAGGAGACAGCCTGTGTGTGGCCCATTTTCTGCCATCTCAGGGTCTCATGCTTGGTCCCAGAGCTCCAGGCAGAACTAAAAACTTCTTACCATCTAGGAGGGAAGGAGTTAGCCTGTGCACAGTACCTGCAGGGTCATAGGCTTCAGGGTTGACTCTCTCATATGCCTGGTTTCCATCAGTCCCACAACAGTCCTTCAGCACAGATCTTGTCTTCTCCAGTCTTACAAAGGGAAGCTGGGTTAGTAAGATAAGTAAGTTATATTCAATTCAACACGTTTTATTGCTCCAGAGCCCATGTTCTTTTTGCCATGTACCATGTTGTCTGAGATATAAGAGGTTTTGTTGGCGTTACTATTGTTTAATTTTTTTTTTTTTTTTTCGAGCAAGGTTTCTCTGTGTAGCTTTGGAGCCTGTCCTGGAACTCACTCTGTAGACCAGGCTGGCCTTGAACTCACAGAGATCCGATCCGCCTGCCTCTGCCTCCTGAGTGCTGGGATTAAAGGTGTGCACCACCACCGCCGCCGGGCTTGTTTAAATTTTTAATTGTAGGAATTAAATGAAGGACTGGAAAATGAAGTCTATCTTAATGATTCTTCGGGGTCACAGTTAATAACCCTTATTCTCATTCTCTCTCTCTCTCTCTCTCTCTCTCTCTCTCTCTCTCTCTCTCCCTTCACTCTGATTTTTCCTGAAAGACAGTTGGATCTAGAATGGCATTTAACTTACCTGCAAAGGGTACTGAGTTACCCGTGAGAACAGCACCTCCCACTCAAGAGCAGGGACATGTAGGGATGACAATCTGTTTGATATTTTCTTCCCTTTTTCTTAGCATTGTTTGGCTTCAAAATACTCCTGGCAATGGCTAGTGAAGAAGCTCCCTGCTCTGTCTGTCTAGGTGTGTGATTCCACGCAGCTTGCTGCATTGAAGCAGCTCCTGGTCATCACACTGCCGTCTGACTGCTGTCGCCGGGGAGAATCCATACAGTGCTCTGGCAGGCTACCAGGGCCTGTGGCCTCTGCTGTTGGCCTGGAGGGGCTGGGGCCGAGAGTACAAAGTAAGGTCCCGTGCTCGTTTGCATTTCTCGTCCTTCCTGAGATCACTGATTGGAGCGGTGTCTGGCGTGGGGTTCTTCCAGCATCTGAACAGCCTACAGAGTTGGGGGCAGGGACTGGATGCAGACAGGGCGTTCCGTGATGGAAGTGTGAGGGTAAATGAATATGTCTCTGGCATTCGGTTTGAATTTATGGAGTCTTATGTTACCATAACATTTTATGATATGTTACACATTATCAAATGCATGATTGGTTGTCAGGAGCAATATAAGTCATTGGGCTTTCCCAATTTCTGCTGCTTTATATACTTTGGAGTTGTCAGTTGACATGCTCCTTTCTTTCCTTCACCATCTTGACCCTCTCCCTGTCCCCAGCCTCCTCTAGATTTTTAAATCGGGCAATGGCTTCTGACAACTGCCTTAGTTTAAATGCTTGAAACAGAGGTTTTTCCTCTTAAGGTCTCCCCTTGGAAGTCTTCCTTCTGGGCTTGGCAGGGCGTCTTGGCATTTTGGACAAAGACTGTGTGTGCTTGGCTCTTGGACTCCTGCTTTATTGTTACCAAAGGGACTGTGATTTTGAGAACACCTTTGGGGAGCCAACCTGTGGTGGTTGTACCCCACTGCTTACTTTCTGAAGCTTCTCTCCAGAACTGGCAGTGAGGCCCTGGGCTGGAATCATGAGGCAACACTCTCCCAACAGAGTTCTTCACTGCCCATCAGAACCACAGAAGATACATCTTTACAAAGCTCACAGAACAGAACTGAGGTCCTAGGTATACTTGGGAGGGATCAGGAGCTGTTCACCCAAGGTCCCCTCAGCCCTGCTTCGGGGTCACTCTGCTTTATTATCCCAGCTATTTATGGGGTTTCTATTGGGCCAGTTACTCTTCTAAGTTCTTTGTGGGCATTCTCTTGTTCAAGCCTCATAGTAGCCCTATGGGTCAGGCACTTCTAGGTATGATTTATAGGTGAATACACTGAGGTTTATAGAGCTTTAAATTTTGGCTCTAAATCACATGGCTTCTGGCCCAGAATTTTGCTTCTCCTTTGTGCCCAGCTCCAGTCACACATATGTACTCCCTCATCTACACTCTGGGTTCTTAACCTTCATCTTACACTACATCCCATGTTAATGTAAGGTTGCTCGTGCATGCACTTGGAGTTAATTTCTCTGTTCAACCCCTGTGGGGTGACCACCTGAAAAATGGTTGTATTAGACAGAATGATTCCTTCAAAGACTGGGATGATCTATTACCTGGAGAAAGCTATTTTGCTCTCTGTCTAGCAACCCTGAGTTATTTCCTGTATTTCTTCTGGCAGCTCCATGTGCTGCCAGAAGAGTTCTGGGGGAGAAGGAGCTCTCAGGCATCACCCCCGAATCTTACCATTCGGTCAGAGAAATCCCCACCCTTTCCTCTCTAAGCTTCTAAGCTGTGGTCTTGCTGCTGCAACACCTTTTCCATGAACTGACTTCAGTATCACTGGTGTGCACCTTATTGTCAATGAAGAAAGAAAGGACATCCCTGTGAAGTCTTGCCTATCTTTATGACAGACCTTTACTCATCTGCCCAGGATGTCCTCCAGTGAGAATGGGCAGGGACCATGGTAAACCCCATAAATGCAATTCATGGGTGATACAGAAGGATAAATTATGCCTAAGCCCTTACTTTTGCCCTAAAAAGTCATTTTCCCACATAGTAAGCAACTTCGTGGTTTACCTTTAAATTCTGAGGTGTCTGTTTTCTGAACGTCTCATCCCAGCACCCTACTAAGGATTCAGTCTGTGTTTAGAGAATGAGATGACAGCCATCCTGTATTCTTTTACTGGTGCTTCCTTGAACATGAAAGGTTTAGTAGATTCAACATGGCCTCCAACCCTTCAGCAGCTGTTCTTACACCAAGTGGTTTGCTTTTATTAATAGCCATTTATACAATGTTCTCTCTAGACGTACTATCCTATATTGAGCCATTCTGGGATGTTTGGCTCTTCTTTGTAACTGACCTTGATTTCCTTGTGTGACTCCATTCCGGCACTGGCCTTGCCCTTGTCTGCCATCCCCACTACCTGCTCTGAGATCCTTGTGACTGGCTCAGCTAACAGCCACCAGCATTTCATCCCATTGATTTGAGAAGGCCAAGGCTTCTAAGACACTGTTCAGAATATTAGTCTCAGGGGAGCACAGTCTCTGGGGCTTCTTCACAGCAAGGCTCTTGCTACAAGGTGTGACTGTCCAGAGGCCAAGTATTTCCTGAGAAAATTCATAGGGATAAGTTAAATGAGTGACTGCCATAGCATCAGTAAGGCCTTGCTCGTTTTTTCAGCTATTAAAACATATTAAAATGTGATTGCTTCTCCTCGTTAAACAAATATATGCTACAGTTTGAATGTGCCTCTCCGCAAGCATATGTCGGAAAGTCGATGGTTACTCTCAGTTCTGGTGTTGAGAGGTGGGACAGGGCCATGGTAGGGAGATGGTGCAGTAGCTAAGAGCACTAGACATGAAAGCCTGATAACCCAGGTTTGTCCCTGGAACTCACATAAAAAGCCAGATGCAGAGGTTTGCATCTGCAATGCCAGCACTCCGTCAGCAAGACGGAAAGGGGAATATCCCCCAAGGCTCGAAGGCCAGCGAGCCTGGAGTATGCAGTGCAATAGCCAAAACGAGAGAGTCTGCCTGGATGAAGGGGAAGATGAGAACAGACCTTTGAGACAGCTGTCTTCATGGTGTGTGCACACCAGCACACACGCACACT
This sequence comes from Peromyscus attwateri, assembly GCA_902168425.1. Taxonomy (NCBI): domain Eukaryota; kingdom Metazoa; phylum Chordata; class Mammalia; order Rodentia; family Cricetidae; genus Peromyscus; species Peromyscus attwateri. Next base: position 24,046 of record CABHPP010131106.1, read on the forward strand.
TGCGCACACAAGATCCTTTTTTTTTTTAAGAGAAGGTATTTAAGAGGTGGCTGGGCCAGAAGGTTTTGTGACTAGGTTAATGTGTCCCTTATAAAAATGTGAATTTGGCCCCATTTTGTTTCTTTCTTGCCTTCTCTTTGTCCTTCCATTGATGATGCAGAAAGGGCCCTCACTAGATACAGGCCCTCCATCTCAGATGTCCGAGGCTCTAGAACTGAAATTCATTTCTGCACATTATCAACTACCCAGTCTGTGGTGCTCAGATATAGCAGCAACAACCAGACTAAGGTAGTATGCAATGTCCATAAAGCCTTTGGTAACAAACTTTATTAAAATATTAGTAATTGTTATAGTAGTCCTTTGTGTATGTCTAGCCATAAACTCAGGTCCTCCCCTAATGCTGTCTTTACTTAGACAAGGGCTTTAACTGTTCTTGTGGGGCACCTCTGTTTTCTCTCTGTCTTCCTTCTGTGCTTCATATCTTTTCCAGGTAGATATAGATGCCCAACACTGGGAATATGAAGTCAAACAAAGCCCCTTTTCTGGACCAAAGAACTATTTTGGTGAAGGAGAACTCCTAAGAGAAGGAAGTAGACGTATGTCCAGTAGAAGCAGCGGCTGAGGGACGGACTACAGTAGTTCAGTGCAGGTTCCGTGCTGGGGATGATTGGAACTCATCAGGAGCAGATGATCGGAAAAAGATGGAGGGGAAAGTATGCTATTGGAGACAAAACTTGAAAATTGTGTTGGTATTTGCCAAGTACATAGAGGAAGCCATGAGTAAAGGCACTGAGATAGGAACTGCAGAGGGCCCTTCTCTCATGTTCCTGGGGAAGATACGTGTCTGCAGTAGGTAGAAGAGAGGGGAAGGTGGGCCTTAGCTGAAGACAAAGCAAGGCTAGGAACCCCCTGGAGGTTGTGACATCAGATTTGTACTTCACGGGGATTCCTTGGACAAGAGTTTGCCATTTGGATTGGGAATAGGATGCAAAGAAATGAAGGCCTCAACCCAGGCAGTGGCTTTGGGGCTAAAAAGGTAAGAGCTACGAGACAGTGAGCAGACAGAGTCAACAGCAACTAAACACAGAAAAAGCCATCTGGGGGAGTGTGTGTGTGTGTGTGTGTGTGTGTGTGTGTGTGTGTGTGTGTGGTGTGTCTGTGTGTGTGTGTCTGTATGTGCGTGTGCGCACACGGGGAGGGGGCGTTGTTTCTGGTGCATGGGTGAGTGGATGAGGCTACCACCCTCTGAAGTCAGCTAGCACTAGAGAAAGAACAGATTGGGGAGGGTGGGGCAAGAGCTGGCACTGCTTGGGGCATGTGTAGTTCCCTGCTTATGTGACAGGGTGCTGCTTCCATTTCTACCCGGCCTCAGCGACTCCTATCAGGAATTAGTTTAGAGATCCAAAAGGGTTTCTTGTATTTGCACAGAATCTTAAAGAGAAGTTTCACCATCCCTTGTCCATTCCCACTGCCCACTGCCTCCCACCCATCGTTCTCTTCTCTACCCTCAAGGCCATTCTTCTGTTAGGGCTCTGGCTTTTCAACAGACAGCCATCTGAATGAAATGCTTGGAGAGTCCTACTAGGGGGAGGGGAAAGAAGAGACTCTGTAGCAGACCCCTGCCCTCTCAGGGAGGGGTCTCCTGTGGGTAGGCATGCCTCTCTTTCCCCAAGCAATTCTGGCAAATTTCAGGTCAGGGGCATGGTAAGCAGCAAAACTGGAGAACTTGCAGCTTCGAGGTTTTGGTAAAACACCTCCCTACAACTTGGCAGTCAGGAATCTGCCTTGCACTTCACTCCAGTCAGTAGCTTATTTCTTCCCCGATGTGTTCCCCAGCCTTCTGGGCTCAGCTTAATAACCACAAGAGAACTGAGCCCTACAATTCCTATCTCCAAGGCTCCCTTCCTGTTCCTCCTGGATAGGTGTAAAGAAGCTATGAACTCTTCCTCCCCAACTCCCTGCCTCCAGTAGTATCTCAGGCAGTTGTACGGGTTCCAAGTCTCTGATCGCTTAGCTGCCGAAGGTCCATTTGGGTGAACTTCTTCAGCCTCTGGACTCCAGCAACAACAGAGCCTCTTTCTTGATTCCTCTAGCCCTGGCGATGGAGACAGCTTCTTGTCATTGCTATTCTCTTTTCCTTTCAGCCCTTCCATAGCATGTGTGACCAGTTCCAAAAATTCAATCTCTCTCCACTCTCCTGGAATGAGCCCTGGTTGACATAAGACTGATCTGGCTCTAAAATGTCCGCTCTTGATAAATGGTTTGTGTAAGACTCCAGATCCCCAAAGGACTACTCTTATCTCCAGTGGTTCTCTCGCCCAACAAGTTGGGCTCCTGAGCTGGCTGTCTTGGAGGGCAAAGATTTTGTGCAGTGCTTCCTGGTTGGCATGAGAAAGGGAGCTCTTTTGGCCTCATCTCCTTCCTGTAGGATTTTCCAAAACTTTCCAGATGGATCTAAGTTCAGGAAACATTTTAATAACTGGAAATTGTGTCTTGTGGAGGTGGGAGGTCGGGGAGGGGGTTGAAACTAAAAGGGCCTCCTCTGAAAAAGGTGCATTGAAGTTTTCCAGGGATCTGTATGTGCAGGTCCAAACTCTGCCCCTCCCTTGGTGAAAGCATGGCAGGCTCCCATCCTTTAGTGGGTTCAGTGTGGAGGATGCAGTGATGTTCTCTAATTGCCCTGATGACATGAAGAGGAACAATTCCACAGTGTTCTCTGCAGGGATTGTTCTGTAGTTTGTTATGGTTTTTGATTCTAACTCAGGGGCAATCTCCTGTTCAATGAGGAGACCTCTGCATTAAATTGAGGGGGGATGGACTATTTGTCCCATGTTAATAACTGTAAGATTGGCCTAAATCATAAATACTCTCTAAAGCCACAGTTACTAACTCAATGAACTGAGTTAGTTCAAGTGTTCTGAGATTTTTGTGAAGACAGGCATCGCCCAGCTGTAAGGCACACTTGGTTTTCTTGAAGCAGGCCATGGCTTTCACTTTGCTACATAACTGACTCCATATAACAGCTCTCAGAGGGACTCTTGAGGAATGCAGATCACCGCTGCTTCAGAGGACCCTTCCCAGGAAGGCATGGAAGGGCTGTCCTAGCATGCCTGCTCAGATCCTTCAGCACCACACTAAGCAAATCAGCACCTTTCTTGGAGCTGGAAAGATGGGTCAGTGGTTAAGAGTGCTGACTGCTTTTGCAGAGGACCTGGGTTCAGTTTTCAGCACTCACATCAGGTAACACCAGTCCCAGGAAGTCTAATACCCTGGCCTCTGTAGGCACCTGCACTCATGTGGTACACATAAGCTCACATAAGCTCACATACATACAACATTTAAAAAAAAAAATTAGGGGTTAGGAAGATGGCTTAGCATATAAGAGCACTGGCTGCTCTTCCAGAAGCCTCAGGTTCAATTCACAGGACCCATATAGTGGCTCACAACCATATATAACTCCAGTTCCAGAGCATTCAATGACCTCTTCTGGCCTATGGACACTGCATGCGTGTGGTGCACAGATATGCATGAAGACAAAACACCCATATACATAAAAATAAATAATTTAAAAAATATTTTTCAAATTATAAACAGGAAAATCACCATTCTACTCTGGGGGTAAAAAGAATTTCAGAAATTTCTAAGAGATTTTCATATTTCTGTCACTACATGTAATAGCTGAAAACTCCATCTTTTTGAAAATGACCTGAATCCAGTTCCTTACTCATTTATTTGGATTTTATTTAGAAAGTTCACATAATACAGTCACCACTAACAAGGATACTTAATGCAGTTATTAAAGATCAGAGTCCCAATGAAAAGGAAGCAGGTGAAGTGTACAGATAGAACTGTGACTCCTGATTCCTCTGAACTGTGCAGCATCATGTGATATTGTGACTTTTTAACCACACTTTCTTCATCAGCCTGCAAGGAATACTACAGCATGAATCGGCTCCAGAAGCATCATGGGAGCATTTGAGTACACTGAAAGTTAATGTAGCCTTCCAAATTCTTTCAAAAGTTAACATGAACTCATTGATTCTAAAATAAAAAAAAATACATCCAAAAGGGACTGTCTTCATCTCTAGGTATCATGGGAAAAAAAGATATTTCATTGCTAAAAAGATGATAGTTTAAGATTAATTTCAGTCTTTGACTCTAATGAGATATGTGATCTTGGACAGATAACTCTTCTGTAACACAGAGTCAAAGATTCTTCTGAACTTTTAAAGAGTTGGATTTTTTTATTTTTAATTGTGTGTACATGTGTGTCTGTGTATGGTTTATACATCTGTGTGCAGTGCCTGCAGAATCCAGAAGAGGGCATTGGATCCGCTGGAGCAGGAGTTACAGATGGTTGTGAGCTGTCCAGTGTGTGTGCTGGGAACTGAACTCAGGTCCTCTGCAAAAGCAGTGTGCACTCTTCACCACTGAGCCATCCTTCCAGTCCTGAATTATGCTCTGTAAGAGAAAGAAATGGTCTTGAAGGTGATGGCATTTTCTGGTTCTAAGATGAAGCTGCAATGTCACACTCTATCTCCTATCCTGCTTTCTACGCTGTTTTATACAAAGAAATTTTTTCACTATCTTCAAGAACTTGCCACACAGCTTTTTTTGTGCAAAGCCATATCATGCATTCCTATGGTTCAGCTGTTTCTGTGGCCGATGACTTTCTCGTGTGATGTGTCTGAACAGGTAATCAAAGGAGTTCTGCTTAGACTCTTTGCGCAGCATGTGACAATTCACACTCTGGGGCCTGTCCAGGCTAAATCCAGCAAATGTGAAGGTGTGCCCCACCCCGAAAAAAAAAATCTGAGTTTCTCCATTCCTGGGTAGGTTTTAGGTACCCAAAGTCTGAGATCCACTGCCGGCTGATAGCATGTGTATATTCTGCGATGGAGGTAACTTTAGCTCTCTTTACTGTTTGCTTCCTCCGCAAGCCTTCTGCTACCTGGATGACTTAATCAGACCTTTTCATCTCTCTATCCTCCTCACTTATATAATACAGGAGTTAGAGTTTTCATCTCTAAGGAACCTTTGGGTTCTGGTGGTCTGTGACAATAATTCTCTAATGACTTGTAAGAGTTACTAAACCTATCTTAATAAATCACACTTAAGTGCCAACTGTGTGCTAGGCATTGTGTGACTGTGTGTGTGTGTGTGTGTGTGTGTGTGTGTGTGTGTGTGTGTGCATATGGTGCATATGTACTTGTAGAGGTCAGAGGTCAGTTCCAGATGCCATTCTCAATCTCTTTCCACCTTAGTTTTTTAGACAAGGTCTCTTGCTGAGCCTGGAACTCACTGGCTGACTAAGTAGCACCATGGACTTCTGTCTCTGTTTCCCAGACACTAGGCACACACTACTGTACGTGCTAGCATTTTCTATCTGTGCTGAGGATGAACTCAGGTCCTCACGCTGACACAGCAGGCTCTTTATCCACTGAACCATCTCCCCAGACCCTGTAACTTTTTTTTTTTTTTTTTTTTTGGTTTTTCGAGACAGGGTTTCTCTGTGTAGCTTTGCGCCTTTCCTGGATCTCGCTCTGTAGCCCAGGCTGGCCTTGAACTCACAGAGATCCAGCTGGCTCTGCCTCCCGAGTGCTGAGATTAGAGGTGTGCGCCACCACTGCCCGGCCGACCCCGTAACTTTTATATGTATCATCATCATCATCATCCCCTCCTCTTCTTCTTGTACTCCAGATCAAACTCAGGGCTTTATGTAAACATTCACCCACTATGGAGCTATAATGGCTGCCCCACATCTTTAGTAACACATGCTATTGTTAGTAGTCACACTTAATATTAGACTGAGGCTCAGAAAAGCAAACAACTTGTCTAAGTCTACTTAGTAAATGGAGCTACAGTGAAGTAGGATCAAACCATAAACAGGTGAAGAATTGCCCAAGTTAGTATTGGCCCAGAGCTGCCCAAGGACTGGGCCTCACCCAGTGAACTGCTCACTCACCGCCTGTTGCCCTCTCCAGCAGAGGAACCTGGTTTTGGTTTTCTCAGATGTTTACTTGGCCTCTTGCTTAAGCATTTTCCTTTCCTACTCAATAGCAATAAAAGGACAAAAAAAAAAAATCCCAAGGCTGGAAACATTTTGTTTCCTACAAAAAGAATATTTTTGCAGCCAGCTCTGTGGTTGAAAGCATTTTTTCCTGTGGTCTAGGGATGGGTTGGATCTCATCTCTCCTTGGCTAGTGACTGAGAACTCAGCCTGTGGCTTCCCAGCAAGTCTGTACATAGCATGCTGTTTTTCAAAGGAGTGTTTAATGGTGTTGGATATGTGCACGAGTGGACAGATTGGTCTGTTTGGGTGCCTAAGAGCCTATACATGGGCCTTTGGATGTTTCGGGACAGAGAGAACCTGGGAGTGCTTTCCCACATGCTGGACATATCAGCATGGCTTTTAAGTTTTCACCACTTACATGCCGACCAAACAGACTCAGACGCTGACAGAAGGAGAGAGGAATGATATATGAGCCTTGTGTGGATTTGCAAGGAATCAGAAAGCTAGAGAATGTGAAATTTTGACCTGTCACATTTCTTTCTGTTCTCCAATGCTCAAAGCCAAGACATGGCATTCGTTTTATTAGATGGCAGGGTGGTCTGATGGTAGTGCACGAAGTGGGAATTCTGAGGTGTCCGCCTCCAGCTTGGCCACTTTTAGGATTCAATACATTAATCTTTGCCCAGCTCTGGATAAGTCACTTTGTAAAGATTGCATTTCCTTGTCAAAAAAATTTTTTTAACTTAAAATTAATTTTTAATTTTTGTGCTTCTAAGAATAAACATGCTTTTAGTAGGATGGATTTAGAACATTCTAGCAATCCATAGACACTCATAATTTGTTCCTTATTTATAATTTTATGTTCTGACTGAGAATTTGTAGTATGTAGTCTTTCCTAGAACTTTTCAATGTTGAGCCCATGGCCTAGCCTTGGTAATTCTGTTCCCCTACATTCTTGACACCCACCTCAAAACAAGGGGCTTCCTCTGGCCCCCACTGCCCCTGTCTTTACGTGGAATCCCAGTGCCTGACACAGAACAGATGCCCAATAAACATTGGTTGACTTGCATGAAATAGACTAGTCTAGGGATGACAAGCTGCTGTCTGTAACTTCAAGATTCCAAGTGGAGGCCCATTTAGAGCACAAAGCATCATGACTGCTAGAAAGGAAAGTTGTAGTCACTGGATTTGGAGCCACCGTTTGAAGAAACAAGCAAATCTCACTGATCGAACCATGATTCCCTCTGTCTGTACTCTGAGGTAGAAATAGCACTTGAACCATAGGACTGTTTCCCTTTACAGACAGATTGAGACAGACCCCACTCCTGGCATGGGACCCAGGGCTATTCCGCACATGGCTATAGAAACTGGACGGTCCAAGTAAGGCTCATAGGAAAGGATGACCACAAAGAGATCAGGAATCAACCAGTGGGGAAAACTGGTATTTTTTCCATTCTATCACACAAGGCAACAGTCCTGTTCTCACAGTAGGAGGGAGAGTTGGGAGAGCATGGTAGTGATTTTAGTACACTGGTTTACGGATGGGGTTGGTATTTCTGTCTTTACCCTTGACAATGAGACAGCAACCCAAATAATAGATCCCTTGGTATATCAGAATGCCAAGGCTAACTGGACTGGTAGAGCTTTGTGGCTTTGGCTCTTGGCTGACAGGCGTATCCATGCATTAGGGCCATGGCTTGGCAGTAGACAAGCAGCTGTGTGGGTCCCGGGAGAGCTCTCTGGCTCCGTGGGTCTCTTTGATACGCAATTGAACTTTGGCTAATTTTTCTTCTCATGGCTGTTTATGAAGTCCAGAGCTGGGCAAAGAACTCATTATGGAGCCCAGAGGCAACAGCAAAGGAGTACAGGATGTGTTCCCACAGTTCTGCTCTACTCATAGCCTTAAAGGAAGGCCCACAGGCCTACCACAAAGGGACACATTGAGGCAAGAAACTGCAGAGTTCTCTTTCCAGTTACATACTGCTCTACCTAGCAGATTGGCCAGATCCCTTTAAAGCTCCCTTCCTTCAGAAAGAATGGATCTCTCACTTGGAAAGGATCAGTCAAATTACTAAATCACTGCTCTCTAGTGCCACAATGCTTAACAATAGCCAAATGTTTAACGAGTATATAGACATTTGTGAGGTACTAAAATGATTCCCATGGATAGCCCACCTAATCATCACCTCTTGTAAGGTAAGTACCATTACCCCTACCTCCCCATTCATACATGAAGAAACTTGGCAGCAAGATTGCTAGCGACTGTGATTCTTAGTACTCCCCAACTTAAGACTCAATTCTACAAATATATCTGAACGTTAACTGACTTTCCTGAATCCCTACCTGGTCTGTAACACCAGGCCAGAGATAATAAAGTAATGGAAGTTAGCCTTCTTAATTACTGACTTTAAATTATAATGGACATGGGCCATTTTCAGGCAATATCATTCAAGAAACCTGAAATGGCAGCTTCCCTCAACTCAATAGACAGATGCAGAGAAGGTGACTGACTTAGGATGGGACCATCCATCCTATCGAACGCATGGAGCGGAGTGGAGACAGATGTGGTCAGACTAAGAAGGGTTAGAGAACTGGAGACAAGGATGCTGTTCCAGTGCTGGTAGACCCTAGAGCACTGGGCATCAGAGTTCGGGCACTGCACCTTTTGTCCTGGCCATTTCCACTCTTGCTGTTGTGCTCTCTATTGCTATCCCCAAGACACAGTGATATCAATAATAACAGCTGCCAGTTTTGTGTCAGACACGTAAGAGCTGTGGGAGTAATATGCTGTGAGATGGTTTTCACACTAACACTTACAAATGGGTACCGTGACCCTCAACTTAAAATGGGGAAACAGGGCTGCAAGATGAAGATGGGTCCTAAAGCAAAAATAACTAATAAGTGGTAGAAAGAAGAGTCAAACTCCCAGAGAGACATCTCGCCTGTAGATTGGCTTGCTCTGTAAACAGTGCCACGGGCACCTGGCATTTTTCTTGCCCTTGATCTCTTGCCCTTTCTTTTAATGCATGCAACCATGGTTTCCCTGTAAGGAAACACCCTTCTTCAATTTTCAACCTGGGTGTCTAGGCAGGGCTAGTTGAACCACTGGCTCCACGTCCGACCAGCAGAAGGATCACATTCCTTTTCTACAGAGATTGGTTTGCAGTAATTGGTTCGCACAAACTAAGCCAATTAAAGTAAAACCCAAGCCTTAGCTGAACAAGGATGATGAGGTTGGTAGAATTATGTGAGCATGGAGCTACTGGGGGCCATCTTTGCCACAATATGGAAGGAATCCCCTTGAGAGTGACTAAGAAGTCCATCCAGAAAAAAAGGAAGAAGGAGAGATACAGAGGGACTGCATGTACCCTGGAGAGAAGCATTTCTAAGGTTGTCCACATTGTCCCCCACCACACCCCTGCTCTGGATCTGGATCTGGTATTGGAAACGTTATCATCAAATTGATGATTCTATCCTACCACTGGGCAGAGCCAAGTTCTGACCCTCCAGGTCTGTCTTTTCTTTGCCTCTCCTCTCCTCGTGCATTTGCTCTTCTTCCTGCTTTCCTGTTGGCCTTTGCTTTATGCCCGAACCATAGTAGCAAGGGAAAAGGCCGGAAACCTAAATCAGGCAGCCTTGCTGGCTCTCTGCAGAGGTTCAGATGAAGAGTGAGTTAAAAATACTGACTTAAGAGGCTGGAGAGAAGGCTCAGCATGTAAGAGCACATGCTTCTCTGGCGGAGGTCCCAAGTTTAGTTCCCATACAGGCAGAAACACTCATATACATACATTTGTTAAGTAAATAAATCAAGTATTTAAAACCATATTGACTTAAAAGCAATTTAAAAAAATCGTTCTGGGATTTTAGTTAGCCATTCTATCCGTGGCTTCTTTGTCACATCTTAAACTTGATGAAGGCCCCTGATGTCATTGCTTCCACTACAGAAATACGGCCTTTTCTGAGTTGGTCTCACTTAATCATCAATGAGTGATGGGGTGTAAAATATTCTTTCCAGTTCAAAAGTAGCATCAAGTAAATAAGATGAATCTAGTAATGGTTTGGGAAATGAGGTCATACAGCAAGTCGACACTTAGTAGCCATCAACCAGGCTAGGTTATGGAAAAGGCAAAGACGAATAAAATATCATTTTCCCAGTCTGGCCAGATTAAGTCTCAGAGCCACTGACCATAATGCAGTGTGATGGGCAGGAAGATAGCAAGAACATGAACATAGGAAGGGACTGTTCAGAACAGATGCCAGGACTTGGAGAAAGAAGGGTGCATTCTGGTGTCAGTTCACACATACACACTACTGCTGGATTGTATCAGATTGTATCAGTTCTAGGACTGAGGCTGCAATAGGGGCATTTATAGACTTAGAGGTAGCAGCTGTTTGCCAAATGAAATGGCAGAATTTCAGTATTATAACTAGAACGGCTCACCTAGTAGAATCCAGCTGAGCAAGAGCCCCCAAACTGTGCTGCAGTCAACAGCTTCTAAAAGCATATAGCGGAACTCTTAGGCCTGAGGATTCAGAATTCAGAGAGAGCAAATGGTTTGAGTAAAGGTAACCTCCTGGTGTTTATCCCACAGGGTCAGATTTAGGAATGATCAGGAGGGGCGGGGGTGCTGGGGCAACAAGCCAGCCCCCAAGGGGAAGGTCAATGCAGGGAGCCAGTGGTGGTGCTCAAAACGTTAAAAACATGATAATGGGGCTGGGCGTGGTGGTGTGCACACCCTTAATCCCAGCTCTTGGAAAGCAGAAGCAGGTGGATCTCTGTGAGTTCATGGTCAGTCTGGTCTACATAGTTCCAGGACAGCCAAGGCTACATAGAGAGACCCTGTCTCAAAACAAACAAACAACAACAAAAAATAAACATGATAATCCATCAACTTTTGCTCTCTATGCAAGGGCCTTGCTTGTGTGACTTTGATGTTATTTAGCTATATGGTCCATACGCACTACCAGAACATCTTTGATCTATTGTTCACATTAATCTGAAAAGGCCAGAAGTACAGGCATATAAGCCACTAAATCCCGAGACTGCTGCTCACCCTATGCAAGGAAGCAAGAAGTCAGAGCTTTTTCAAAGCATGTGTCATCTCTGGATTCCCGAGGCCTTCTGGGTTACTTCAAAGCTGGACCTTTTGACTGCTTATGGGCAGAGGCGGCATCATATTCGTCTTTGTTTGCCCTAATGCCTAGCTCAGTACCTAGGACATAGGAGGTACTCCGTAAATATTGGTTGAATGAATATAACATTAAATAAGTCATTCAGTTCTAAGTAACCATTGCTTATACTTCTTGTAAATATGGGTTTATATAATTGCAAAGTGTGTCTGTCCTTTTTAGGTCTTGTATTTTCATTGTGGCCTGAGAGCTGTCAGTGGCACTCGGCTGGAGTCGGCCTGCTCCACAGGAAAGCTCTGGCAAGAGCAAATTGAGTATCCTGGCTTGACTACTGACCGAATATGGCAGGGTTCTCACGCCCTTCCACTTGCCTTTCCCTACCTGAGGAAGGGGGATGAGGTTTTCATTTGCTTGTTCTGAAGCGGGAAACAAAAGGTGATGCATATAAGGTGTGGAAAGAGAATCAGGCAATATAGAATAACATAGAGCAAGAGGGAAACCCTCCCTAGATGTATAATAAGGCTTTCTCGATTTGTACTAACTATATATAATGCTATGTGGCTTGCTTTTAAAGTAATTTGGATATTGCAGATATCCTTGCCATATATATATATAGTTATTAATCACTTTTCACAAAAACACGGTATTCTGTGGTATGAACATATAGACATTCAGTCAAAAGCATGATGGCATTAAAACAAAATTCTGTGTTCTTTAAATTTATACCAGGAAAACTTAAAGTATTTTATTTTTTTAATTACCAAAAATCATTATCAGACTGGGGTCTTAGCTCAGTTGGTAGAGTGCTTGCCTAGTGAGCACAAAGTACTAGGTCTGAGCCCCAGCCCTACATAAACTGGGTTTGGTGGGACACACCTATAATCTTAGCTCAAGTCCATCCTCAGTTACATAGTAAATTTGAAGCCAGTCTGTGCTACAAGAGAGCCTGTATCAAACAAGAAAAGAATACCATCATCGACAGCAAAATTTTTATTGCAAGAAAAGGAATACTAAAGCTTCATTTCAGAAATAGCTCTGTTTCATCTAGCCAAGCCCTTCCACCTTGGGACATTGATAAAAGTATAGTAGGCTTTTATCAATGACTCTATAGCAAGTGTTCTGACCCAACTTGAACTGAACAGGTCTTTATACTGACTGTTTCAAGTGTCTTCTAGTTGGGACCACCTTAACTGAGCCTCTCTCATACAATAGATTTTGAAAGGGGAGATGAGGCTCAGGGGTACAGCTCAATGGTAGACTGCTTGCCTGTTGTTGTTTGTTTTGGCTTTGGGGGGGGGGGGTGCCACCCAACTCCCAAATAAATCACACACAGGGGTTTTTCTTAATTTTAAATGTCCAGCCTTAGCTTTGGCTTGTTTCTAGCCAACTTTCCTTAACTTTAACTTATCCTGTCTACCTTTTCCTCCAGGCTTTTCCAATTCTCTTACTTCTGTAAATCTTACTCTTACTCCATGGCTGGCTGTGTAGCTGGGTGGCTGGCCTCCGGAGTCCTCCTCCTTCTCTGGCTCCTTCTTTTACCTCCCAGATTTCTCCTTCTATTTATCCTCCCTGCCTACCAGCCCCACCTATCTTTTGTCCTGCCTCACTATTGGTTGTTCAGCTCTTTATCAAACTATCAGGTGTTTTAGACAGGCACAGTAACACAGCTTCACAGAGTTAAACAAATGCAACACAAACAAAAGTAACACACCTTAAAATAATATTCTACACATTGCACAGAGTGTTCGTGGTCCAAAATTACACTCACAGTAACACACACACACACACACACACACACACACACACACACACACACACA